>BQNB010179954.1:0-11701 GCA_026074375.1 Tanacetum coccineum | reverse complement strand
CCCTGGCATAACCCGGAGAAACCCCGTCAGACCCGGCCAAATCCGGTCAAACCCGCCTAAACCCGGTCAAATATGGTCAAACCCGGCCAAACCCGGCGAAAACTGGTTAGACCCGAAAAAACCAAATCCGGTCAAACCCGCCTAAACCCGGCCAAATCTGGTCAAACCAGGCGGAAACTGGTCAGACCCGGAGAAACCCGGTTAAACCCTGTCAGACCCGGCCAAATCCGGTCAAACCCGCCTAAACCCGGCCAAATCTGGTCAAACCAGGCGGAAACTGGTCAGACCCGGAGAAACCCGGTTAAACCCTGTCAGACCCGGCCAAATCCGGTCAAACCCGTCTAAATCCGGTCAAAGCCGCCTAAACCCGGTCAAAGCCGGCCAAATCTGGTCTAACCCGGAGAAACCCGGTTAAAACCGGTGAAACCCGGTCAGAACCGGCGACATCCGGTCAGACCCGGCGAAATCTGGCCAGACCCGACCAAATCCGGCCAGACCCGGCAAAACCTAGTCTAATCAGAATTTGGGTTATCGCGTCATGATAAAGTTGGTTGCAAGTTGTACTCTTCCATGAAAAGTAACTAATGGTTTCTATGTGGGGACTTCAATGTTACTCTTCATATTTCTGAACACATATGCATGAGTTTCATGATTGCATCAACCAAATTGAGGTGAAAGATCTTAGAAGTTCTGGGGTATTTTACACTTGGACAAAGAATCTTCATAAAGTAAAGCAAGGAAATCATTCAGGTGTTCTGAAGAAGTTGGACAAAATTATGGTCAATGAAGTTTTTCTTAAGCAATTTCCTCAAGGATATGCATTGTTCATACCTTATTTGATATATGATCATACTCCAGTTTGAATCAAAGTGCCTTTATACAGGAAGACAAATCCAAGACAACATTCTAATTACTCGGGAAATGTTAAAAGGATACAATAGGAAAGGAGGCCCCAAAAAAAAGAGTAGAACCTGTGCTCGTACTATGAGACCAATATTCTGAGGAAAAATAATATATACACAAACGTTATGCAAACACACACATTATCTCAAACTTTCAGTCATGCTTATAAATAATATGGTTTCGTGGTGTAGTTGGTTATCACGTCAGTCTAACACACTGAAGGTCTCCGGTTCGAACCCGGGCGAAGCCACTTGGGTGTTTTTTTTTTTTCATAAATCATACATTTTTTTACACAAGTATTCCATGATAATTCAAAGGTGCTACATATACTTACTTACAGAACCAAAGTTAATAGTTTCATGACTTCATCTATTCAATTCCAGGAAAAGTTTTGCTTAAATGTATAGTCCAAGTTTTTCAATTCATCTTGGCCCTAAAGAGCACGAGGAAAGAAAGTGACTCGCGTGTAACTTCCGACTTCTAAGAGGTCTGAAGTATCATCTAAGTCATATTGCTTGTAGTGAAGCATTACAATGGAATCTCCTTCCTTTATGCTTTCCATTTAGTAATCTCATACACACCGACTTTAGTTAAGCATGCAAAATAACATTTAGAACATTGTTACTAGTTAGTAATTAAACCTGAGTACTACTGGGTCCTTTTTCAGGTGCAGACCCCAATGGCAAAGCTTTAATTCTCCTTGTGTGGCTAATTAGCTTTGGCAGCTTCTTGTTCTAGTTGTTTCTGTTCTTCCGTAGGACATACTTAAGCATTTAACCGGTCATTTATCTTGTTCAAAATTGGATCATAGGACATACTTGATCAGCTTCAAGTGCGACAAGAGCTTACGAACATTCTTTTAGAACACTCTGCAACTCATTTCTTCCACTGATGCAGGCCCCTCAAACCACAACATATAAACAACGCATCATTCAAGTTGTCCAAAATCATACAGTTAGATGTGGCCCTGTTCGCTTTGAATATACGCGCGGGTTCAATGCATACTCAAAAAGGGTCCTTTAGATCTGGTTTTCCCTACTTTTACTTTATTTTTTGTAAGTTTGGTATTTATGTTATATGGAGTATGATAAAACTTAAATGATATTGTAGAGTGTTTTAATTCATGTATGTTTATTTCGGTTAGGTTTTGTCAATGCTTATACCTAAAGAACACGAAAATGAAAGCCATGCGAATATTAGAAGATACTTGACAATGACGGATTCAATGACTAATGAAGGTAAGTGACATTTAGAGTTGGTAAAATGGGCGGGTGAGTTGACGGGTCATAATGGTTTGGGTCAAAACAAGTAATATTCTCCCCTTATGACCCATTTGACCCGTTTAGCTATACCTTTAACTAGATCCACTATTTTTGATGTTGCAGAGTTGCGTAGTACGGACCTTAAACTCATGAAAGAGTCAAGAATCATGCGAATAACAAGAGGTGTGGGTCGTCAAGTTAGCGAAGTTTTCGAGATGTTTCAAGAATATAAGCGGCTGACCATCAACGTGAGTAAAAGAAGAAGGTACTCAAAAGGGGAGATATGAGCATGTTATCCGGAAACATAAACAATATCCTAAAGAATTTTAGAGGGTGAATCCTTGTGGTGTTTTGTTATGCATATATATGCATGAATCGTGTTGATTGAGAAGACCAATGACGTCGATGATACTTGTATACCCGATATCAAACCTGATTTGTGTCATTGTCAAACCACGCCCACACGCTGATTCTAATAGCCTGTATATCAAATCATATTTGGAACCTCTTTTTAACTATGATCGATCTGTCGATACTTTTTTTTAATGTTTTTGTTCATTCGTCAATCAAGTATGTCCATTCATAAATAACACTCCTTACCTAAGCTTCACTTAATCACCCTTTAGAATTACATGTCACTATAAATTCGCAATATAAAGTCGTTTGAACATAGAAAGTTATCAAAGTCTACAACACTCAAAATAACTTTCATGTATACAGGCTAAATTCCTTCATGAACTTGTGATACACTTCGATATCCTTCATGAACTTGTGATACACTTCGATATCTTTGTTTACTTTTTAAGGGTAAAAGCCATTTATTACCAACTTACTTTCTCATTTGTACCGTAATGATCAACTTACTTTTTTTCGTACTCATTACACCCACGTACATTCAAAATTTGTTCGATATCACCAATATGACCATAAAATGACTATATTACCCTTGTCTTCGACAACATATTTACAATCATAATTTTTTTAAATCTTAATTCTTTAAAAAGTACTTTAACAAATTTATATTTTTTTACCAAAAAATTTTAAAATAAAATTTTATAAAATATTTTTTTACGTTATTTTTAGTAAAAAATTAAAAAAAAATTTACAAAATTTTAAAAAAAAATCGCACTTTTTAAAATCTTAATTTTTAAAAAAATTTAAATTTTTTTCGTACTTTTTAAAATTTTAACTTTTTTATAAAAAAAAGTTGATATTTTTTCTACGAAAAAAATAGATTTTTTTAAAAGTTAAGAAAAAAATAAAAAAGTAAAAAATATTCAAAGTAAAAAGTAAAAAAGTTTTAACTTTTTTATTTTTTCTTAACTTTTAAAAAAATAATTTCTTGTTAAAGTACTTTTTTAAAAATTAAGATTTAAAAAAATTATGATTGTAAATATGTTAAGAAGACAATGGTAATATAGTCATTTTATGGTCATATTGGTGATATCGAACAAAATTTGAATGTAGGTGGGTGTAATGAGTACGAAAAAAAAGTAAGTTGGTCATTACGGTACAAATGAGAAAATAGGTTGGTAATAAATTATCTTTACTCTACTTTTAATGTAACTAATAAGTTCACCACAATCTAAAAGTGTAAGAACACTCTCAATATTGGGTTGTAGCTTATTGGTACCCACTAGGCAACTCATTAACCAGCACGCCTGTCTTGACATAACCCTATATACGAGGGTTATATTTTTCAGTCTTATAAATTTAAAGCTTTTACCACACATTCACACATCAGTGATTTATTGAAGATGTTTTTTTTTTGGTAAAGGGGAAAACAGCCCCGGTAAAATAAATTGACGACGTTTATATGACTCTACCTTGGGTTTTGGTGATAATAACTGTGATAAAGTTTGTAAACTTAATAAGTCATATATGATTTGAAACAAAGCACCATGGCAGTAGAATGGTAAGTTGACTGCTGCCTTGATTGTGCATGGTTTTGTTCAAAGTAAGTATGATTATTCTTTGTATAATCAAAGAATCTGAGAATGTATTTGTGGCATTGCTTGTTTATGTAGATGATATTGTTATTACAGGGAATTGTAAGGTAAGTATTGAGTCTTTTTAATTCTTTTTGAAAAACAAGTTTATGATTAAAGACTTGGGAATATTGAAAAAAAAATGGGTATTGAGTTGATAGAAAACAAGGGTGGTGTTTATTAAACTCAAAGGAAGCATTCTTTAGAACTTTTACACGAGTATGGTTTGCTTGCAGCCAAACCTATAGCAACACCATTGCAAGAAAATATTGTTTGGAACCATAAAGAAAGTGACAATGATAAGTTGTTGACCACTATTAGTGAGTATTAAAAACTGGTGGGAAAATTGATTTACTTAACTCATACTAGACCGGATATTTCATACCCAGTTCAATGCTGAAGTAAGTACACGCACTCTCCTTTACAATCACATTTTAAAGCTGCATTGAGAGTGTTAAGGTACTTAAAAGGTGCTCCAAAAACTGGAGTACAGTTTTACAAAACAAATGACTTGAAAGTTAAGGTTTTTTATGATGTTGACTGGGCAAAGTGTCTGATCACTAAGAATAGTGTTTCTGGTTTTTGTGTAATGATTTGAAAGTTTCATGTGTCATGGAAAAGTAAGAAGCAGCCTACTATCTCTAGGTCTTCAACAGAAGCTGAATGTTGATGTCTTGCTGCTTGTACTTATCAGGTCATATGGATTTATAACCTACTGAGTGAGTTTAAAATTTATAGGTTGTTTCATGTTAAAGTTTTTTGATAGCAATTCTGTTATACAACTTGCTAGTAACCTAGTTTTTCATGAAAAGACAAAACATTTTAAAATTCATTTAGTTATAGAGAAATTACTAAGATTCATACTTTAGATCATGTAGTTGATATATTTACTAAGGGCCTAAGTATAAGTTAACATCAACAGTTTTGTAAAGATTTGAGATTGGTTGATATGTTCAGGTTATAAGTTTGTAGGAGGGTGTTAAAATGTATACCATTTTGGTTCAAACTTATAACTCTTGATTTAGTGGTTGTTTAAAGTGCAAAGACTATAACTCCCATCTTTAGAAAGTTGCAAGTTTTGGTCCATTTATGTTAAGCATCAAAGTTGAAGGGTTAATACGAAGATATGCAGTATATAAGCTCAGTTTCTCCTAGGGTTTCATTATCACTTCTCACCCGACTTTGCTATTATCCGTCAGTTTCTTGGTATTGTCTTTGTTAAGTTGATTATCATCTTTATATCAATCTTTTGTCTTCTGATTCTTGTATATAGTTTGATCAATATCTTTATTTGATCAAACTTGATTGTTTGATTAAGAGCTATTGTAGTGAGGTTAGTAGCATTTGGGGACTACTTTTCTTTTGTATGTTGGTTGCATCCGTCTGGAGACAATATGTTGTTAGCTCTTTTAGATTAATAAAAGGGGCGGTTGGTTGAATTAATCTTGGTGTTATTTAGTTGTTTGATACCATTTTTACAAATTTCTAGATTCGTGCATGGAAAATACAATAATACAACAAATTACTACATAAAATTGTACTTTAGGTAAAAAAAACATGAAATTCGGATGATTCATGGGTGGGTTCATTGTGAATGTAAAACTCGCGGGTTGCATTGGAAAAATAGCGATCAATGCCTTTCCTTTTAAAAGAGGTCTAGCGGTTGGTTTTGTGATCTTTATAATTAAGTAGTTGTTCGAGTTGTTGTTTCAATGGTTATATATGCAAAATTGTTTAGTAGGTGGTGCAGTTTGCATCTAGCTTTTGATCACCTCGATAAGGGTCAAGGTTTTAATTTTGACGTGTTGTGTGGTTTTACCACGAAAAGTGTTTTATTCGGAAAACATCCATACATATCATCGTGCCACCACTTTATTTGTTTGTGTATTCATAGCTAGTTTGTAGTTTGAGTGCCAAGGTCGTGGTAGTGGTCGGTTTTTTATCCATTGTTATGCTTCATATAAGGTGATTATGCCTAATATGTGCTTAATTACACATATTTTATACCTAATAAAACGAGCCTAAATGACCAAAAACAGACAAAAATTGCCACATATATGTTTGTTTTGCATTGGTATTGTGCAGGAAACGGATATTCAAGAAAAGGACAAAAACAAAGCGAAAACGAACAAAACCGAGCACGGGAATGAAAAAAGGTGAGCAAAAGAAGTCAAATCACCAATAGTCAAATCGAAGCCAAATGACCAAACGAGCACGATTTGAAGAAGCGCGAATACTAAAGCCGATTCTGGCATTATATATCTTATGCGGGCCAACCCCGCACACCGAGCGGTATGGGGTCGTCACCCATATTAATTACAAAGAAATATAGAAATTTACTTACTAAATAAGCCCAAAATTCAAATAAGTCAAACTGGCCCAATGAAAAGTCAAAGCCCAAAGTCAGTTAGCCCACAAGGACCATGCGTGTCCTAGTATAAATGGAGTATACAGGGCAAAACTGCCCACACTCCTAAACTTATATCTAACGAGCGGACTTATGGGATGCAATACACGAAAGGAGACCACATGGAGGCCTTGATTGAACATACTACAAACTTATCCCCTGCTTAAAACCCAAAAACCTTTTCCTGCCCCTTTCTTATTCAACGGGTCTCCTTCCCTCCTCTTAACTCCTGCATCAACCAATTACGCAATTGAACAACTTAACCCCACTCAACTTAAAAAACCCCACTTACACACATGTAGAGCCACCCCTGGCAATCCATCGGCTCAATTTGGGATCCAAAGATTAATTGGATGGCCAAGAATTATGGAGTGGAATCCAATAGCAATTTTCTAAGGGCTGCGCTGAAGACTCTAGAAACTCTCACTACAGAAAACAAAACAACAAACGCACTGCAAGAGACATTGAACCAACATATATACTGAAGCATGATAGACAGAGATGACATAACCTACGTTTTTTAGTTTTTTTTACATTGTTTAAATGTCTTTTCAATATTGTGCTCTATTTTTACTTAAAAACAGAATGTACATGATCTATTGGTCTCACTCTAATTTTAAAGTTTATGCTAAAAAATTACGTTACTGTTCAATTTGTTCTAATCAATATTAAGTGTTTTAAATCTGAAAAAGTTTGTTATTATTATGTGCTCATATGTTCCTTAAAACTAACAGTTACTCTCACTCCGTAAAGCTTAAAATTTCCTTTTTCATAGTTAAATGGTTTAAAAAGAAGATAAGAGGGGTGTTTGGATCAAGGTTCCAAATGAGTATATTAAGTAGTTTTTAAATCTAGTTTACCTATAGTAGTGTAATTTTAAGAGTTACCGTTTGCTTATATTAATCCAGCTAATTGTCTTTTAATAAAACGTTTTTAGTTTCACTTTTCAGTTCTTAAGTTTAACCAAAGTTTAATAAAAGTTCAAGTTCTTATAATTCCCTGTGTTAAAAATAAGGTTACACTGAGTTCTAATTACTTATGTATGTAAAGGTTTTGAGCTAAAAAGGGTGAATAAGCTATTTTTGGATGGCTTAAGGGTGTTAACAGCTACTAGAAAAGGTATTTTTTTGAGCTTTTGTATATGTCCTGCTTAAGCAGGACCCTGGGTCTAGTCAAACTTTTCTTTTATTAGCTTAAAGTCCATCTAAGCTTTATTCACTCTACTTAACTAACTTATAGTCTGCTGAAGGTGCTTATCCATCTATCATAGTATAATTTATCTAACTTATAGTTTAAAATATCTAAATTTGAGTTTTGCATTCATCTGTCCCAATATTTAGCTAAATTAGCATTAATAAGCCAGCTTAATCCCTAGAGTGCTTATTTTTCTGCAATTTTTGCTTAATAGTTTTGGTAAAATAATATCCTTAAATCGGTTTTTATAAATTATCATACAATTACATTCAGATCTTTTTGAGCTTCTAAAATTTGAATTTTCCTTATTTTAAGGGGTGTTGGGTCAAGTTGGTAAATGGGTCGATCTGAGGTAAAACTTTTGAGTCTATGGTTAAGTCAATCAACGTTTACACACCCAGTTTAAGTAGAGTCAACTGTTTCTATTTAAAGAGTTTATAGTTTTTAACGTTAGCGTTTTAGCTTTTTCTAATAGATGTATTGTCGAATTCTGCATACTAAATAGAATTCAAGAGCTTAATCGACTAAGCTTTTAAAAATTGTTTCTGCATATTGTTTTAGTGTTGTTATTTACACAATGTTTGAATTGACAGTAGAGTGTGGTATATGATATTGCATACAAGTGTTTTGTGTTTATGTACATCCTGTCAAGCAGTTTAAGCCACAGTTTTTTTTTTAGAAGTCTCTTTTTTAGCTAAAAGTTAGATAAGACTAAATATGACTTTAGGTTCTGAAATTCCAGTATACAGACCTTCTCATCTGTTTAATCTTATTTTGAATTTGCAGATAGCTTTTACCAATCTTAATTTTTTAATGCCTGCAAGTAGTCCTCTTTCTGTCTGTCTATCTCTTTCCAGTCTTTTAATCATATATCTTAGTTGCTTTCTCCTGTTTATGGCATATTGGAGTTGTGTAATTTTTAGCTTAAAATTACTTAAATAAGTATACTAGTATTGATGTTTCTCAACTTGTTCATTTTGAAGTGCTTACTAGTGGCTTAAACTAGCCATTAGACAGTTTTAGTAAAACTTAAGTCATAAAAAGAGCTCAAATAGTTAAAATCTTTAATGTTGTGCTTTCCAAGACTTATGCTTATCAGCTAGTTTAAATTTCATCCCTAGTGCTTAATAGATAGTTTACTCGTGTCTTCCTTTCATCATTTTAGTTTATTTTATTATGCTAGCCTTATTCTGTCTACAAAGCCTAAAGAAAAAGTCCAAAATCCATTAGCTTAAAAAAAAGCTTTAACATGTCACTTCATTTCCAATTTTCCTGGCTTCTTTTATAAGTTTCTCTCCACAAATAATTCTAGTTATAAAAAATGTTCATTTTCATTAGTTCTATATCAGTTTGTGAAATAAAATTTAAAAAAAATGTTTGATAAAAAGGGAAGGCATGGGGGTCGAACCCATGACCTCCCCCTTGTAAACCAACACCTCACACGCACACTACACAACCATCTGCATGGGGTCTTTTTCAAGTTAAATTCATGCAATCATTTAATACTCTAATCTAGTTTAGCCAGTTTTGCTTATTTCACCTACGTTTGCTTAATAACTGCTTAATTATAACAGTATTTTTGTGAGTCTAATTTTTCTTGTAATCCTTCTGTAAGCTTAATATTTCAATTTCCCACTGAATTTTTTCAGAATTTTTCTTAATCATTTAGTATCTTATAATTATTTTCATTAAAAAACTTTAAAAAAATCATAAAAATAAAATAAAAGTCAGAAAAAATATAAACTTTTTTTTTCTTTAAATTTCTTTGTCATATAGTTTTATAGGAAAAATATTATGATTTCTCTTTGTAGGGTTCTTTTTTCAAATTTTCACTTTTATATGACTTAGAACGCGGAATCGTCTCCGTTCTGATTTTCTGACTTCGCTTTGTCCCAAACGAACTCCGTTTTTATGTCAAGGTTTTCTTTTTAAACTAGGTATTTAGTCAAGGAGCGCGATCTATTTTTAGGTTTAAAAATATGTTCTATGGTTAAAATTGCAAAATTTATGTTTTTTGACCCACGTGAGTTTGTTCGTACCCGTTTTAGTTTAAATCATTTTAGCTTTTCGTTTTTCAGGTTTTTCTTTTAATCGTTTTTGCATATTTTAAACTGTAGTAATGATGAAAAACAAACATGACCTTGTCATATTCAATACATCAATCATCAATCCTCCATCCCATTTGCGATCATCTCAATTGCACACCTCTTGGACATAAACGACCCTGGAAACATACTAACTCCGAAAACACATATATATTTTAATTTGTGAATTCTTAACCAATCATTGGCTAAGGGTAATTGGTTGATTGTTTTCCTATATTATATATATATATATATATATATATATATATATAATAATATAATAAAAAACTGAAAAACCAAACCAAAAATAAACCGACAACCAAAAAACCAAACCGACACAAAACCGAAACCGTGTTATGTGAGGGTTTTTTATCCATTCATATGTTTCGTTTAGGTCTTTATCATGTTTCTCATTGAAACTACGAGTCTCTACTGGACATCGATGAAATCGTGTTGTGCTACGGAGAGAGTGTGTAATGCTGAGTGATGAATTTGATAAACTAGGGGTTTTTGTGATATTAATGAAAGTAAAAAGTGAGAAATGAAGATTAGAGATTAGTGTGTCCATGTTGTGTGTATCATACATCGACCTTTTATGCTCGTAAATGTTTGTTTTTTGTGAATAGTTTAGTGATTATTAGGTAAACTAGTGTTGCATATTTGTGCTGACTTGAAATATTTACTTTTTTATTACATGACTTTAACAACGTACTTTCAAAATTTGTTCCGCCTTAACCAACATAGTAACCGGCTACCGGGACTGTAACATTATTATTTTCCAGCTGTGTTTTGTTTAAATATTAATCCTAGTCAGTATTTCTAGATTACAGATGTCTTCCAACTATATCAAAATCAACTATCTTTCACCTACTTTTACTTTCATTTTAATTAACTTTATTTTATTAATTTTCTCTCAAAAGATGACTATGGATCTTGATCTTGATAGTAAAAACACTTTACACTAAAAAGGTGGGTAACTAAAGTAAGCAAGGGTGTGGAGGAGTCACCGGTGAAGATGAAAAACCAAGAGAAAAATCTACACCGAAACAAAATGAACCACACCTCGCGGTGCGATGACTTATCTGCGGTGGTGTTTTGCGTATCTAAATTATTTTTGGAGGTTTTGATTTATTTTGATGTACAAATCTGTTGGTTTGGCCAAGTTGTTTCCTTTCATGGAAATGGGTTTATTGGAATTTTTGGATTTGTCCAAAAGGACGATGCAATTATCGATTATCATATGTTTCTTGCAAGAATGATATCACTCTGTGTGAAGTCTTAAATTTAATTCATGCTTGTTGCAAAGTGGCTACGTCAATCTCCTGAAAAGGAAGGGCTTTACCTAATTTGAGTTTGTGTGGTGATGAGTTCAAACCACATGAATTTGTCAGGCAATGTGTCGAAAACCATGATTAAAAAAAGACGTAAAGTATAATATCGGAAGAATTGGAGGTGTAAATCTTGTTCAATTTTAATACATGAAAATATAATGCTTAATCAATAAGAGCATACGGTATCTTGAGCTATGGCTCAAATGGTCTCAGAAAACGCCACCCGCAATGACACTGCCACTCGCGTTTCGAATCATGAGCCGTCACCCCCACCCGAAATGGTCCCTAAAAACGCGACACGGCGGCGCCAGCGACCACACCGTGGCTCGCATTTTTTTTTTTTTTGCGACAACGCAGAAATGTAGTGTTATGAAGGGAGGGGTATTTTTGATATTATGAGAAAACGTAGTGTTATGAGAAAAAAGTAATGATATGGAAACACTTTTCTCATTGCACAAACGAGACGGCTTGAGATACCTAATTAGGGCTGAGCAACGGATCAAACCTGAACCGAACCAACCAAACCCGACCC
>BQNB010179953.1:0-12724 GCA_026074375.1 Tanacetum coccineum | reverse complement strand
TTTTTAGTCGTTCTATATATATCTTGTGTTGTTGATTCATGAAGTAACACGCCCCGGACCCATATTCCGCTGCGACCCAATTTGGGGGTGTTACATCTAATGTTGCCTTTAGTACACTTATCTTTCTACGCAAGTGCTTGTAGTTTGAGCACTCTGCATTTCTTAAAGATCCTGGAGAATAGTTTGGAGGTGTTAAAGGTCCTAAAGAGTAGCTTGGAAGTGTTGAAGGTCCTGAAGAATAGCTTGGAGGTGTTGAAGGTCTTGCAGATGGAGCTCCAGGAGAACTCATCAATTGACGAAGTCGGGTCTCTTTCCATAAAAAAAATCGACATCCAAATTTTTTTGTGGGCTATTAAATAATAAACAAATAAATTTTTTTAACAACTAACCATGATATTTATATATTACACAAATAAAAAACATGTGATTTTTCACCTTTGATTTTAGACATGCATAGTATAGTTTACCGTAACTCTCAGGTTTTTACGATTGTTAGAGAACTACATCTCCTTCTCCATAACTACACACAAAAGCTTCAAATGGCACCATCATCACCATCTTTTTATGGTTGTGATGGTAAGAGTGTGTGATATGTTTGTGGTTGTGATAATATACGCTTTTATGCTATAGAAGAGTTTTTGGCAGGAGTATTTGGCGGGAGTATTAGGCGGGAGTATATAAGAGTTTTTCAACCTTTGCTATATTATCGTGGCTAAAGGTATTTTCCTCCGATATTGTCATGAAATATTTTGTAAAATTCATGACAATGTATTCCTCCTAAAAATTTCATGATTCATGTACCAAATTAAGCACATAAACAACTCCTCCTGGAAGATCAATAGGCCAAAATAACCTTGCCACAACTCCCTCTCATCTCACCACAAATCCCGTCACCACCACAACTCTCATCACGTCTCGTCGCTGTGACTCTCCTATCATAGACCCACCACTCCCGTCACCACTAGTAAGTATTCTTATATATGTTCCTTTAATTTTGTACACATCATTCTAAAAAAATGTTTTTATGATTCTCTAATTGAAAATGTATTGATTATGCTGTAAATGATTTATTATCTAAGCAATCATATGGTAGACAGCTTTCCCTTTAATTTACCCTTCCCTTTGATATTCTCCTTTGGGCACTCATTCAAATCCTTACTGTCACTACTACTTAAGTCAATCTTCTTCATAAACTGCTAAAGGAAATGAAATTAGGGTTCATGTATGGGTGATATTTATAAGGGGAAATGGGCCTCAACCATCTATATTAATTGCAACTAAAAACTGTTCTTAAGTAAATGATAAGTTTAAGGACTTAAGGGACTAAATTGTTCTTAAGTAAATGTCAAGTTACCAAGTTGTCTCTTATACATTGATTTATATTGGTTTTTGTTCACCAGACCCTTAAAACTAACGATGGGGTGAACCTTCAGGGGACTACAACCGAAAAAGAAATTTATCTTAATTGCGACTTGGACTTTGAAAACCAACACAATATGGTGGCGTTCTTGACAAAAACAGAAGGGAATGATGATTTTGCAGACATAGTAGACTTCTTGAATGCTAGCTCTATCAGATATTCATTAACTGTAAATCCCACTGTATATGTTTCTAACATTAAGCAGTTTTGGTCTACTGCAAAGACCAAAACAGCTAATAATGAAACACAAATATATGCCAAGGTTGCTGGCAAGAGTGTAGTAGTAACAGAATCATCAGTCAGGAGTGATCTTCAGTTTAATGATGAGGATGGTGCTACTTGTCTAACAAATGTTGAGATTTTTGAAAACCTTGCATTGATGGGATATGAAAGAGATTCTGATAAACTTTCTTGAAAAGGCTTAATTATCCCCTCACTAAAACATAGAGCTGGAAGTATCTATACATACCACCTACATTGCTTGAGTTCAAAATCACTCTGGAATGAATTTTCAACAAATGTAGCATCAGCAGTTATTTGTTTAGCTAAGGGTCAAAAGTTTAATTTCTCAAAATTAATTTTTGATGGTATGTTGAGGAACTTGGATCCTAAATCTAAATTTTTTTTATGTATCCAAGGTTTTTACAACTATTTTTGAACAATCAAATTAAAAATCTTTCTGTACTTAAAGACATTTATAAACAACCTTTTCTTACTAAAAAGGTTTTTGCAAACATGAGAAGGAAAGGCAAAGATTTTTCAGGCAAAAACACACCTTTGTTTCAAAATATGTTGGCAATTCATGCAGAAGAGGGTGAAGGTTCAGGACAACCCTCTGAACCCCAACCAACACCTTCCCCTGATCAATCCTTTCATGAAGAACAGTTATCTGATATTCCATCATCATCACAACCACAAAAGACCCAAAAACATAGGAAAGGCAGAAAATTGTCAAACAGGGTTCTTGATCTGGAGAAGGCAATGACTGCTCAAGCAACAGAGATTGCTATCTTAAAGAAGAGAGTCAAGAAGTTAGAAAAGAGGAAAATATCAAGAATTCAAGGGTTAAAACTCTTCAAGATGGGTACTTCCAAAAGAAGAATTTTGGATAAGGAGGATGCATCCAAACATGGGAGGAATTTGAATGCAAGGTTAATATCTGAAGAAGATGACTTTGATGCTGGGTTTGATGTTGTTAGGGATGAAGGTATAACACATGTTGAAGGAGATGCAGAGCAAGTGGTTATTGCTGCTGCAGAAGTAGTTAATGCTGGTGTATCTGTTAGTACTGCTGAACCAAAAACACCTCCAACAACAACAATAACAACACTTCTTGAAGATGATGATGTTACCATTGCAGCTACCCTTGTGCAGATGAGTGAGACATCAAAGGCAAAATCAATTGTTTTTGAAGATGTGGAAGAATCTGCTAAGAAACAAAGAGAAGGCAAAGCTCTAATGGTTAAAGAAGATGTTCCCCCTCCAAAGAAAACTCAAAAACAGCTAGATGATGAAAGAGCTAGATTAGAGGAAGCCATGAGATTACAAGCTGAACAAGAAGCAGAGCTGAACAATAAGCAGAGCATGCAGAACTAATACATTTAGATCGTTTGTTGGCTCAAAGAATGCAAGATGAGGAAGAAATGATTGAGCAACAAAAGAAAAGACAAGCTAAAGTGCTAGAATTAGCTAAGTATTACACTGAGGAGGGTTGGGACATCATTAGGGCTAACGTTGAGTCAAATGCAGAATTATCCAAGATTCTTCTAGGAGAAAATAAGCCTGGAGAAGACTTTGCAACAAGGATGGTGAACTTACTAAATTAGAGAAAGAAGTTCTTTGCTGAACAAAGAGCTTAGACAAGGAGAAACAGGCCTATGACACAAACTCAACAAAGAACCTACATGTCCAACTATCTTAAGCATCAAGGATCATGGACTTCTATACAATTGAAGAAGTTATCCGATGAAGAGATCAAGGCAAAACATGAGAGGTTAGTCAGAAGTATAGCAAACTTTGTACCTATAGGAGCTGAAGAAAGAGTGAAAAGGCTTGGAACAGAACTTCAATCTTATACTTCCAAGAAACAAAAGACTACTGAAGTTAAGGAGGTTCCAGTTACAAAGGAGCCAGTAAAGGAACCAACAGCTCCTAAGCAGGAGGAGATTGAGCAGCCAATCAAGAAGTCAGCGAGACAGAAATCAATGGCTAGGAAGAGGAAGTTGGGTCAATCAATGGCTAGGAAGAGGAAGTTGGGTCAATCAATGGCTAGGAAGAGGAAGTTGGGTCAATCAACTGCTAAGGAGGATGAAGAGTATGAGAAAGAAAAAGAGGAGTTGAGTATGTTTTTGATCATTGCTTTTGATGAGCACAAGGAAGTGGACTATGAGATACTTGATTAAAGGTCTCTAATCATTGCATGGAACTCTGAATATTATGGACCGAAACCATTACATGATGAAGTTGAGGTTCTAGAGGAGATCAATATGAATGTAGTCACCAGATTAAATGGAAGCAAAAGGTACTTTAGTGTATTGTTTAGAGTCTTATCTATTTTTGATAGAGATGATTTGTCTGCTCTATACCAGCTAGTGATTGATAAATATCAAGATGAGATACCTAAAGGATTTGATTTAATACTTTGGGGAGATTTGACAATAATGTTCCATCCAAATGAAGAAGATGATTTCTGGAAATCTCAAGAGAAGTGGAATATTGTGAGCTGGAAGTTACATAAATCAACTGGTGTTCATACTCTGAAGACTGACACTGAAATGGTCATTCACATGCTAGTTGAGAAGAAGTACCCTTTGATGAAGAAAGTGTTGTTGCAGATGTTGGAGTTGAAATTGGAAAGTGAAGATGACAGTACTATGGCACTGGAGCTTATTAAATTCATCAAACAACAGATATGAAGAACCAGCTAAAGAAGTAAGGGTTGTTTAGTGTTAGATATAAAGCCTGCTCTTATGGTCAAGGAAGGGGTTGGCTTCTTTTGTTTTGTGGGTCAGATGTAAGGGTTGTTTAGTGTTAATAATGTTCAGTTTGTGTCTGTGAATTAAGGTTATGGGATGTATAGAAGTTTTGCTGGATAATCCTAATTAATGAAAGTTATGATGTTTATTAAAGTTCAGGTGTTAGTTATGATGTTTAGAACTGGTTAAAGTACTTAATACTGCTAGGCTAAACTTAATACTGCTAAGCTAAGTTAAAAATGCTAGCTAGTACTTATTAAAAGTGAAACAAGCTGAAAATAAGCAGAGGGAGAAAAAGCCACGGTTTAATAAGCAGTTTCTATAAGCACTCTTTAAGCTACTAGCCAAAAACAATGAAGCTTAAACTTCTATATTAAACAGGAAATGCATAACATTAACGAATAGGTTACTCTGGCAAGATGGTAACCCGCTTGACTTCTGTAAGGGAGGTCGCGGGTTCGATTCTTGCTGGGGTGTAACATCCTTTTTTATTTTCTTGTTATGAATATATTGGTTTTTTTGGGTATTTAGTCACATACAACTAAGCATAAAGTGACCAAAAGTGTTAATAAGTGTGACCATATGGTGTTTAAATTAAAGAAATGTATATTTTGTGTGACTATTGATTAATTAATGGTCACATGAATTTGGTGTTTGTGTGACCTTTTGTAAAACCTAAAAATCTCAACAAGTGTAAAATTACCAAAATACCCCTAATGCAAGAAAATTTCATAAAAGCTTAAATAAAATTCATTTAAAGGTTAGAAATTATAAAAATGCAACTTATGACAATTATGGAATTTATGTAAGATTAAAATACTTTATGTTATGTAAGAAAAAAATAATAATTAATAATTATGTATAATTATTATGCCGAAATTAAGTATATTTAATTATTATACTTTACAAATTTATATAAAATAAATAAGGATAATTACCAAAATAAATTATGCAAGTTTAAAATCTGAATTAGTCCATTTTTAAAAGCCCAAATTTCGGCCAAATACTCTAAGTATATCCTTTATGCAATTTCATTTGTTAAATCTCTAAAACAAAAAGCACCGAAAACCCTAAAAATCAAAAAGAGGCGGCACAAAATTATTCCAGGGCAAGGACCATTTTTCTAAGGTGTTTTGGAGATCAAGGAAGGTGGGAAAAATAGTGGGAAGATTGTAGAGTGCTTGGTTCAATCGGGGTAATTATTTTGGTTCGAATAACACAACCGAATAGCATAAATTCATAAAATCACCAAGGATCATCAAGGGTATTTTTGTATCTCATTTTTCATCATATTAATTCGTTCTATTCTTAAGAAAAATTATCATGCATGTTATTTTGGTCGAAATAATTAAAACATGTTCAAAACCCTAATTGTTAGTTAATTATGAAATCGGCTTAAAAACTATTTGTACATTTGATTTTATATTTTTATAGGGTTTTTCATATCATATATAACTCAGATAAATTGTTGGAAAATTTTAAGAAAGATTCGAAATAATTGTTTAGGACTTTCCTTTGTTTGCCGATTTTCGAATAAAGAAGAAAAGGAATGAAAAGTGATAAAATGAATTAGGGTTAGGGTTTTAATAATTTTTACAGATGCAATAAATGCTAATGATTGGGTAATAATTGTGGTTGTGATTAGGAAAATTTAATTAGGGTTTTAGTGATTTATTAATTAGCCGATTTTGATATTTAAAGTATAAGGACTTGTTTTGTAATTTATGAAACTATGGGGTCTGTTTTAGACATGTTATTATACTTAGTATATTTGTCACTATTTATATGTATATCGTGACCAATGCTTCAAGCTTACTTGTATTGGTCACACGTTCAAAATTCATATGTGACCAAACAATATTACCAGTTACTTTTAGCCACATGATGTTCGAATGTGTGGCAATACAGTTCTAATGGTCACATGATAAAAATGTTCATGTGTGACTAATTAGTAAATGGTGTCTTTTTTGGTACCTTTGGTCACATAAATATGTGAATGTGTGGCCGTTCCATTTTGCCCATGTGTGACCAAATCAACTTTTTGTACTAGTGATTATATACACATAAAATCACAAATGTAAAGAGTTTAGGGATTTTAGATGACCTTAGGATGAAGTATGATGAAGAGAAACAAGATCTAAACCCTAGTTTAGATGCTAAACCCAAGCTTCCAATACTTAGAAAACCTTAATTCCAATGAAACCCTAATCTTAAACCTTGCTTGTTTAACTCTTGTAAAAACTAAACCAAGCTTCCAATACACCTTAGATATGTCTAATAATGAACCTTAAGCACTTGGAATACTTGTAAAATCAAAAATTTTGAATGTATATGGGTGTGTAAAGTGTGCCATGGGTTTGGGCATAAGAAAGAGAGGTTTTGTGTTTAGTTTGCTTAGTAAAATGAAGTGTGTGAAGTTTACTTGCATAGTGTGCCTTTTATAGCAAGATTTAATTAGCTAATGGTTACTTTAACTTAACCATGGTTAGGCTTGAATGACCATTGTGTAAGAAACTCATAGGAGGAGGAGTGGGCTCTTACAAGAGTTGGAAAATATAAGACTAGTTGTTAGGTGTAAAACCTAAAAATCTCAACAGGTGTAAAATTACCAAAATACCCCTAACGCAATAAAATCCATAAAAGCTTAAATAAACTTCATTTAAATGTTAGAAATTATAAAAATGCAACATGTGACAATTATGAAATTTTTGTAAGATTAAAATATCTTATATTATACAAGAAAAATAAATAATATTTATGTATATACATATTAGCCGAAAATATTAATATTTATGTATTTATACTTTACAAATTAAATGAAATAAAATTAGGATAAATACAAATGCAAGTTTTAAAATCTGAATTAGTCATTTTTAAAAGCCCAAAACTCGGCCAAGATACCCTATTATAATTCTTTATACATTTTATTTGTTAAACCCTAAAACAAAAACATACCCGAAAACCCTAAAATCAAAAGAGGCGGCACAAGAATTTTTCCAGAGCTAGCACGAATTTTCTAAGGTGTTTTGAAGGTCAAGGATCGTGGGAAAAATATTGGAAAGATTGTTTAAGGCTTGGTTCGATCGTGGGAATTTATTTGGTTCGAAAAACAAATTCGTGTGTCAATGTTTTTTTTTTAATTCGAAAAATCATTTCAAGGCTCATCAAGGTATTTTGTATCTCATTGTTAATCATATTAATCATTCTCATGCTTAGAAAAATATCATGCATGTTATTTTGGTCGAAATAATTAAAACATGTTCGAAACCCTAATTTTTAGCTAGTTATGTAATCGGCATTTATAATATTTATAAAATTGATTTTATATTTTTATAAGGTTTTTTATATCATACATGACTCAGAAAAAATTGTTGGATAATTTTTATAGAGGCTCGAATAATTGATTTGGATTTAATCGTTTTTGCCGAATTCGAATAAAGGGAAAAAGGAAAGAAAATTGTTAAAATGAATTAGGGTTAGGGTTTTGCTATTTTATCCAGGTGAAATTAATGCTAATGATTGGGAAATAATTATGTTATGATTGGGAAAAATTAAATTAGGGTTTTGTTGATTTTATTGATTAGCCGATTTGATCTTTTAAGTATAAGGGGGTGAATTGTAATTTCTGAAACTATGAGGTCTATTTTAAACATGTTATTATACTTATTATATTCTGTATAAAATAAGTTGGGGGGTATAAAATGTCATATTGATATTATTTTGGATTAAAATGGTTAATTATATATAATAAGTAATTAGAAATTAATTAATTAAAATAGAGGGACTGAAATTGTAAATTCTGAAAAGTGGAAGGTTTGGTCAGTATTTAATGTATAAATTATGAATTTGTCATATTTGAATCTATAAGGACTTGTTTTGTAATTATGGATAATGTGCCGAAAGGACATGTGAATGTTGTTTTCTCTTGATCATTAGGATCGATAGGAATTTGAAAATATCTAGAAAAACCATCGAGGAAATAGAAATATTTATTTCCTGCTAGTCTCTCTAGCATTTGATCCATAAAAGGTAAGGGAAAATGATCTTTTGCGGTTGCTTCATTGAGTTTACGATAGTCGATGCATACTCACCAACCCGTAACGGTTCTTGTTGGAACAAGTTCATCGTTTTCGTTTGTGACAACTGTAATACCACCTTTCTTTGGTACACAGTGAATAGGACTAACCCAAGGACTATCGATAATTGGATAAATAATACCGGTATCCAAGAGTTTTACGATTTCTTTCTTAACAACCTCCTGCATGTTTGGAAAGTTACTAAAAATGGAAAGTTACTAAAAATGGAAAGTTTCTAAAAATAGAAAGTATAACTTAAATGAATGGTTTGTAATTCGAATTTATCATTTCTTTAGGTTCGGTCAAGAGGGAGTGATTGTGATTTCCTGTGGTGTTTTCTTTGATTATTGCTTTGCTTCGGAATAAGGTACAGATATTCTGACCTTATCGTTAAGGTTTCTCATGACATATTCCTCTCTATCTTTGATTACTTATGTGATTTGCTACATTTGCTCTGAGCCTTTTATCTTGGCTTTCTTATATGATCTGTCATTATGTTCCATTTGAACCCTGCTATGCTACCTTTGATATTTGAACCTTTGGCATTGAACCTTTGCTATGATCCCTTTGAAATGAACTTTGATATGACTTTGCTTTGAACCCTTCAGTTTGAGACCCAAGCCACTATTTGTTTCCTAGCCATGAAGGTAACATGGTCGTGTCATTGATGCACCTTTGGCATGACTCATGTGTGGGTGAGTGATTTCTCACACCGTCCCCCATTTGATATTATATGCGCATTATGAAGATTATTATTTGTTTAAGGGGCGTATGGATGCATCCTAGATTTGTTTTGTATTCGATGGATTATGACATTATGATATATGTATATTTGGTGACTGATGTTTGGGTGCATTCCACGTCTTTCACAATTTTGGAGCTCGCGACTCCATGGTTACTATGATATGATTTGTTTGGGCTTGGTAATTGGATTTGATTTGATTTTCTGATTCATCTTACCTTACACTATGAATTGACTTCTGATTTGTCTTACCTTATATTTGTATTCCTTTGATCATGTCTTGTGATATCCTTTGCACCTTATATCGTATCCTTTGACTTTCTGTTATCTTTTGCGTTCGATTATATATATCTGTTCACTGGGCTTTGTAAGCTCAGCCGCACTTTCTTTTCCTATGGCATGTATCTAAGCTAGGAGCTGGGGTTGCTTTCAGGATATGAGTGCTGAGTGTGGACTTACCCTAGAGATCTTAGTTTTGATATATGATTTGTTAGTTTTCGAGACATTCGTTATTACGGTTATTTCGTTTGGATATGTTTGTCCTTTAAGAACTTATGTACCTTAAGTCATGTTGACTTAATTTCCTTTGGTTATTTATTTGAGACTTCCGCTGTTTATGATTGTGTTATGATTATGTATGCCTTTGATGTCACACCATATTTGTAATACTTCTACCCTTTAGGGTTGGGGCGTTACAATATTGATGCGGTTCGGTTTGTCTTTTAATTGTTATCGAATTAGTGTTTATGGGTAAAGAAGACAAGAATTGTATCCCTAGGCATTTAGTGACATTGGTGGAGAATTTGGATGCGTGGAATGACTATCCTTGGGGTGAATATATGTGGGCAAAATTTTATGAAATGACTGTCAATATTGTTTATGAACACCGACAGCATCATTTGGATGAGAAGAAGAAAAACCCAAACTACAATGCCACCTAAAATCTATATGGTTTTGCTTGGGCTTTCAAGGTTACAATTTATAAACCTTTATCCTTTTATGCTTATCTTGTATAAAGCTTATGAGTTTTTATGTAACCAAAATTAAACTTATTATGTAGATATGGATCTTGGAGAGTTACCCAAACAGTAAACAATGGTGGTCTAAAAAGGATAATGTCATACCTCGTTGTCTTGCCTGGACAAACATTACAAAGTTTGATAAATCTCATTACAACCGTCTATTTGGACCTGTAAGCACATACCTAACTGTATTCAAATATTTTATTAAATTTGGTTTTTTGTTCCTAAGCATTTTTGTTTGTATTTGTTTGTTAGGACTCTATTCCAATTGTCAACCTTGATCCAACTCCTGCAGAGAAGATTCAAGCATGGTTTGATTCAAGTATTCCATTCTTCAATGGTATTGTTGATGAAGATGGGAAAGGTTGCGGGGATGATTCTGTTTTGGTCTCAAAAGATAATTCTGTTGATGAAGACTGTAATGTGTGCGAGGATGCTTCTGCGGGTTTGTCTAAAGATAATGCATGTTGGAAATAATGATCAGCTTTTATTGGAAGAAGGAGATGGTCTTTTTGATTCAGAAGCAGGCTGTAGAAATAGTGAAGAAGATAATGAGAATCAGCCGGCCAATGTATCAATACGTGACCTTTATGCTGTGATTAAGGTTCATGAAGAAAGAATTGCAAATTTAGAGAGACTTTTGAAAGAAAAGCTACCAAATGATTATGCAGCAGAAAATACAAAGCCTAATATGATTCCCAATCACTCTGATGATATTCCATCCTGTTCTGTTCCAGATTTAAATTCTAATCAAACCGGTGTGGACCAAGAATTAGGTGGTGCAGCTAATGATCCAATGGTTAGTATAAACTTCTCTTATTTATAATATATACCCCTGTTTATACATAAGTTTGAGAATTTTCTCACTAATGATTTGAATTTGACAGTCAATATGCTCTCGTCCTGATATGCATAATGCCGAAGTCGGTTGTGATGGTATGGCAATTGACAAGCCAGATCAAATGAATGATTATAATTGTTCTCAACCCATTCCTGCCAGTGTGGACGCTCTAATTCAAGCATGTGCTTATGCTTCCGACCATCCAGAACTAGATGTTCTTCAACATGAAGCCCATGTTGATCGTTCTGGACCAAAAATCAATGAAGTGCCCACGGCTGAGGCCCTAACTGTATGTATATATATTAAAATTTGAGACTAAATTATTTGTTTATAATCGTTTTCTTATCCTGTTTATATAACTAAAACATGTCAGGCTGATGAATTTCGGGACGATTACATGTCTGTCTTGAATGATGAGGAGATTATTCCTAATGTTTCTTTAGATGATATGAAGTTTCAACATGAAGAGGAGAATTTGCCTGTCAAAGATACACCTTTAGAACATCAACCCGTAGATGAGCTAATTGACGCACAGAAAGATTCAACGAATTTGTTGCCAGAAAATGTCAAGGTATATTACGACAACGGATTGGTTTTAATCCTATGTGTATGTGCCTTATTAGTAATTATACATAAGTATACCACACTTTCTAATTTCAGGATGAAATTAACAAGTCCAAGTATGTGAATGTTGTTAAAGCTGATTACAAACCACCTTTAGAAACTGTTTTTGCGGCCAACATTCGATCAAAAAAGAAGAAGTGTGGTCTACAAAAGAAGTATGTCTTAAGGTCTGTCCAAGAGCGAAAGAAGAAGTTGGCTATGGCTCTTGGTTCCCCATATGGTCAACTAGGAACCACTACTCCAGCCCCTCCAAAAACAAGATCCATGACTTCCATCGGGGATACCATTGTGGCTCCTGAGTTTGAGGTGGTGGACAGCTAAAAATTAGGTCCCTTAATGAATTGTTGACACTACAAGTGTTTGTTGAGGTTTGACTTTATATTTTTTTTCTAAATATAAGAGCAAATTTAAATGTTGTGAATATGAATAAATTTGCATTTAATATCATGATCCAGAATTTGTCAAGGCCGGATGGATGCAAAAAGGACAAGGTAGCTGTCCTAGATGAGATATCTGAATTTCTAAAAATGCAAGATCCGCCAGAGTATTGGTTTCCCTGGGGATTTCGGGACATAACTGTTGATAGAATTTTCTGGTTATAGCTAGCCAGTCTTGACCTCGCAAAAAAAGGCTGGTTAGGATACAGTGTAAGTTATTTATTTTTTCTCAGTATATGCATTTCTTATTTCTAAACTTATTAAATTGTTTAGTTTATTTAATTTGTTTTTCATGCACAGCACCTGGATTTATGGTTTGATCTTATGTGGTCTTTTCGAGAGTCCGACGCAAGTTGGGCTATGGTAAGCCCATATTTCTTACCATGCATACTAGGTGGATCAATGCATGACTATTATTCCAACAATGTGAGGTATCCTGTGGCCTGGCGAAATATGGAGAAGGTGTGTTTGCTTATCAACCTTAACTAAAACATATTTATGATATGTGTACAAATAGTGTATATAATAGTAGTTGTTTAAATAGGTATATATTCCCGTCAATGAGCCACAAAAACACTGGTGTCTAA
>BQNB010179951.1:0-12724 GCA_026074375.1 Tanacetum coccineum | reverse complement strand
CCCTTTGTTCGGCCGGCCCAACACACACACCCCTTTTTTATTTATTTACTATTTACACAAAAACCCTTTTAATTTAGTTATTTTTATAACAACCTTTACTTATTTTGTTAAACCTTGAACTTTCTAACTAGTTTTCAAACTAACCTTCATTTCTAAGTACTTCTAAAAATAGAAAGTATTCTAAAATCTATAAAATACTACACTAATATATATAATATTAATTACATATACATAATACGTACACATAATATTACGTACACGACATTTGAAACTACGCAAAGCCTTTAAATGATTTCATTTCCACAAGTACCATGATTCATCACTCATGTACTTTCATCTCATACACATATAAAACACATAAAACACATAATGACCCACATAAACTGAATTATACATGATTTAACTAACCTACTAAAATTTCAGTTGTCATATAACCAATGTAGTTAGTTAATAATACAACATATATAGGCTTTTTGGGTGTAATCTTAGAAATTTACCAATTTAAACAAGTTACTTCATCTAAATCCATATTACTCATTATTGTGGTCTCGAATAGATATACCAAGCCAAGTTCTAAAGTCTATAACATCACCGGCACACTCATATTTTTGTGGGATTTAGGTAAACATTTGGAAACGGATAAGGCTGAATCCTCACAATATCTAATAAGAGTTAGGTGTACAGGTTACGTAACCAGTAATTTCACAAAAGTATGTTTGAATTTTTTAAAAATTTAAGCATAATTTAAGCATTTTAATGTGAAAAATAAGACAAGCAACGTTCTAATTCCCATCCCCCCATTTAAATTATATAACGTCCTCATTGTATAGATAAATATAAAACACGAAATAGAAGAATTAGAACGAGAAACTCCCCTGATATTTTCTCGGTTGATTCTCCATGTTGATTGCGTTTTATGAGCAAGAATGTGTGTTGTGAATACGGGTCTGGATTCCATCATGACTACAACACATAGAATTGTAGAATATAAATACTCCACCAAAAGTCATCTTTTTCGTTCAGAAGGTCCTGTATAAGATATAAGAAAAACAATGCATTTCCATCTCGGGTATTTTATGGTTAGAAAATAAAAAACAAAAACAAAAAACTGTATAGGTTGTCGATATGCCGTATCCTAAACACCAGGATACGCCATATAGAAACCTGTAAAAAGTATCTAAGGTACGAGCCCATGCAAATACGCTGTATCATCATAATGGAATACTGCCGTATAGACAATCTGACAATAATGTTTTAAATGCAGAAAAATAAAGGACTGGATAATGTCCAGACATTCAATACACCGTATGGGTGGGGCGGATACGCCGTATTGATGTCTGGGAAGACAGAATCGATAAAATAAGTTACAAACAGTCCAAGCTGTCTCCCGAAAAGCACTTTTCTTTTTAGTGAAGTCTTTAAGTTAGACTTTTATTCAGCTCTTAATCACGTTGCTTCATACCCAAGCTCAACAACCTCATCGTCATCCTTATCAATATTACCCTCAAAGTATTTTTTTTTCAATTGTTGTCCATTAACCTTGAAACTAAACCCGTTCTTATCAGTGATCTTTATAGCTCTGTAAGGGTAAAATGTTTTAACAACATTGGGCCCATACCATTTTGATTTAAACTTTCCTGGTTGCATCCTCAAATGGGAATTAAACAATAAAACTTTATACCCTACCTTAAAATCTTTATCTCCTCAGAGTCTAGAGTCATGCCACCTCTTAGTCCTTTCTTTATAGATCATATTATTCTCGTAAGCCCCATATTTTAATTCTGCTAGTTCATTGAGTTCTATAAAATGATTTCTGGCTGCACCTGTTAAATCCATATTACATTGCTTCAATGCCTAATGTGCCTTATGCTTGATTTCTACTAGCGAATGACACGCCTTACCATAAAACATCCTAAAGGGAGTATACCCAGTTGGTTTCTTGTAAGCAGTCATAAATGCCCATAATGCATCGTTAAGTTTCTCCGACCAATCCTTCGGATTATAAAAGGACACCCAATCATTCCAAGATTAGTTGATAGCTCCTGTTAGTCACTTTCGGTTTGTCCATTGGATTAATGGTGATATGCAAGTTGATAAATTGTGGGTCACACCGTATTTTTTTGTAGAGCTTTTTTCGAGATGAGAATTACAAAAATATGTTCCCTATCACTGATAGAGCTTACGGAACTTCTGAACCTAGCAAATAGCCTCCTAAAAACTTAACTACAACATGCGCGTCATTTGTAGGAAGCGCTTGAGCTTCTACCCATTTAGAGACATAATCCACTGCTACTAATATGTACTTATTACCTCTTGAATTAGGAAATGGTCCCATAAAATCCAATCCCCAAACATCGAATACTTCACATACTTGAATGTTGTTTTGAGGCATCTCACTTCTTGATGATATATTCCCCGATCTCTGACATGCATCGCACCTTGTTACGTAAAATTTGCACTCTTATAATTACTGTTCTATAGGCCAAAAAGAATCCGTGATTCATAAATCTTCCTTCAGGTTCAGAGGCGCATTTGATGCCCTCTTATTGGCTACATAATGACATTGTGCTAAGACTTCAGAATTTCACTTCCAGCTACACATCGTCTCATTACATTATCTGCGCATAACATAAAATGCATGGGGCTCATCCCAGAAATAGTTCTTTACTTGAGAGTAAAACCTTTTTCTTCTTTCTGCTGACCATTTTGTAGGCACAACTTTTTCGACCATATAATTGATATAATCCACATACCATGGTTTATCGTCAATAAGTTTGGCCTTTAACATCATTAAATTGTAACACCCCCAAAAATCACAACGCAGCGGAATACCACTTGGGGTGCTACTTCATAGTTCATACACACAAGTTATAATATAATAATGATCTATCCAACAAGTGACGTTTAATTAAATGGTAACATTCGAATTTAAATTTAAATCAGAGTATAATTTACGTCCCAATAATTTCACTTTTTCTGACAAAAGTTACAAAGTGTTTAAACATGACTCTATGTATATTAAGATAAATGATTTATCGAATGGTGAGTAGAAAAACAGCCTTTAATAAAGTTTTGATATCTGCGCATCCAAATACTCCCAATGCTCAACTAGCAAAATAATAACCTGAGAAAATACATGCAAAACAAAAAAAAATGTCAACATTAATTTGGTGAATTCATAGGTTTAACAATAGGCTAGTATTGAAATAGTTTAAGTAATTATTTCAGTAAGAAAAGCAGCGATACAAACATTTCAAAGTTTATTCCAATAAAAGTAGTGTATTCGATAAATCAAAGTATATTCAATAGTGGGACCACAAAAGGTTTAGATCAGCCATCGACAAGTATTTCATAGTATCATTCAACATTACCGAATTGAGGCCTCATGAACCTCAAAACCTTGACAATTAATCGCATATCAAATGCAAATACAGTTACCCTTTTTATAGCGTATTATTGCTATACCCTAAGATTTTCAATTCAAATCGTCCTGTTAAAAAGCGTTGCTCGAAAGAATTCAATTCAGACCTCGGACGGGGTTGTCAAACTAATTGATCTATTAAATTATACTAGCGTTCACCCTAAGGGCAATTTAACGGTTCATAAAATTAGGGAATAGGCTATAGCGAATCATGCAGAGTAATGTGATAATGGGATTAGGCATTCCCTTCAAGCACTCTGTGTTCATTAGTAAAACAAATATTGTCTTCAAAACTCTCGGTTTTGTAAATAGTTAATCATGAATCTCAATCATGTAGTAAGCTAACCATCTAAGCTTTAATAAATTTATGTGTTAAAACAACCATGTATCAAACATGTATTTGAAATCATGTGGTAGGCAAAGTAAAATTTTAGTAAGCACATTCATGGTAGCGCCATGTAGTAGAAATCAATAAGTTACTAGTAAATTCGGAGCAAAGTATTCTCAACTCCGAAAATAGTTATGAAAAACCTTTAAAAGAGGAAAAGGTGGGGCTTTGAACTCATCGAGGCGTTATGAGACCAGAAGTAGATGAATTCATCGGAAGAGTGAGAATCGTCTAAGCACTACCTTAAGACGTGTGATGCGGCTTAGAATGATTAAAGAAGTCGATCATAAAAGTAAATCAAAATGATCACGAAGATATGTTTCCAAGTTATGCATGGCCATTGCATGTATAACTTAACCAAAGTGTTTTTTTCAAAAAGTTGGTATCCAACCTGCACCTTATATACATATTAGTGTCCTACTACTAAGTCTCGTTTAACGTTCTTATCTTTTTACTATGTGGCCGCACTTTATTTTCTCAAGAAAAAGGGTAAAAACTATGTTCGCTGAATTTTTAGTCAAACTTTAGAAGACCCATATTCTTACCTATAAAAGATACAAGGATGGGCGCTTTACCCCTGGAAATTATACTTAAGGTCTAGTTCCAGAAATCTAGGCATTTTAATCAAAAACCATTTACCAATTCCACTGGGAAATGAGTTTTTACTAATCATAACTCATAAACGAAGTTCACCTGATTTTTCTACACGCTTTACGAGTTTTGGACATAAATCCTATTTATTATTATCAATCATGTTTAACTCCAAAGATGAGATGAAAATCTTATGTATGTATAGTGTTTTTCCATGTTTTAAAACCCAACTCTTAGATGCAAATATCTGGAGTTAAAAATCCCTTTTTCAAACAGTAGTTCAGAAGTACTAGTTTCCGTATATCGGTCATTATCACTCATCCGGAGGAGATTATGGCTTATCAACTGAAAAAACATGTACTTTGAACTTATTTCTACAACCCATAAAATAATCTAGACCATTCTTTGCCACAAGTATGCTGATCAATTAACCCATTTATACTGCTGGTCTACAGCAGTCCTAAATTTCCCTACCAAACATTAATTTTAACGTATTTTCTTAACCGTGATAGATATTAAGTGTATCCACTTGGAGAGTTAGATTAAGATGGATAAGACTCGAAATTAGCATTCCTATCATACATTTTAAGATTATTAATCTGGAGTTAATTCATTTTCCAATTATTATTCCCAGATTTGACTAGCTATCGTTAAAACAATGGCCATAACACACTATTCGGAGGAGTTGATTAAACCATCTAATTAGCACACGTAGCTTTTAGACTTATGCCTATCCATCCATGTAATTTCCCAGTAGGTTTCTATGTCAAAAATTATTGGAAAAGCCACGTTTTCTTTATGATCTAAAAGCAAAGTCCCTATAATACTTCTATATTTATTCCGAAACTCATTAAATTTCTAATTAAACACACGCAATTGCATAACATATCTACACATCAAAAACATGATGTTCATGATCAACTAGAAATCAAATGAATCAAAGAAACAGCATGCTTATAAAAAGTAAATTCAAAAACTATGCAAAAATAAAATATTCATACAACAAGGAAACAAGAGGTCTTTACAAATACAATAGTAATAGAAGTAATGATCAACGAAACCCTCTTGTGTTTTCCCTCAATGCCGAAATCCACAAACCCAAAAACAAAAGACTTAAAACTTGATTTTGATTAACCAATCTTGTTAAAAAAACACTTGCAATAGCACAATGTTGATTTTAATTCTCCCAATTAGATAAAACCTAAGAATCAAAGTTTAATAAAAATCAAGAACTTTTTTAATTATTGATGCATGGTGGTTCTAATCATGAAAAGGATGATGGGGATAGTAGATAATGGGTTAGGATAATAGAATTGATTAATTGGATTTTTGTATGAGTTGGTGGTTTTTTGTTGGTGGTCGACGAAGGCAGAAGGGAAAGAGAGGGAGAGAGTGCAGTATGAATTTTATTTACTTATGTTTGTGTGTGTATTTGATTTGGAATAAAATTGATATCAGGTATAAATATTTAATGGATCAATATATTTAATTACTTCGATCTTTTATAAAAATTATAGGGAGTGTTTGTTTTTTGGTTTAGTAGGAGTTAAAAGGTAATAAGGGGGGTGTTTAGGTTTAATGTTTTGTATAGGAGCACAATAGAATAATATCGGTTGTTTGCATTGTTGTTAGTGTTTTTAATATTTTTTATCAAAGCTTGTACACGTAAAACTTATACTTAGTTAGTTTTAATTTTAGGCCCAAAACATTTAATTACAGAGTCAGAAACTTGTAAAAACATCATTTTTGACGCGATTTCGGCAAAACGCGGGAAAAATCATTAAATACTAAAATAACAATAAATTAATTTCCGTAGTGGAAACATAAAATTTTTAAATTTCTTAAAACGCTTTACGGATGATTATTCAAAACACAACTCGTAAATAGCTAAGGCGACGATTTTTGTTAAAACGGCTAAAACCAAAAATAATAAATTCCATAAAAATTAGAAATAGAAATAGAGCTCGGTTTAGATTTTGATCTTAAATTCGGGTTGTTAAATAAATGCTCGTCAGGGAATTCATCAGTAATTTCTCATTCGATTAATACCTCCATGTTCAGATTTTCTAATCTAGATAAGTGATCTGCAGCTAAATTTTCTGCTCCTTTCTTGTCTTTAATCTCAATGTTGAACCCTTGTGATAATGCCTAAATTATACATGTTTTTGGCGGCGTTATTTGCATTTATTTTATCATTTCTCATGGACTTTTGATACTTAATCGACTATATTTGCTATTATAGGTTCATGATATGTGTTGTGGAAGAAAACGGAAGAAAACACAAAGAATTGAAGCTTAAACGAAGAAATAACTCAAGTTAATGATCTCCCGACACCTGTTCGCTGTTTTGGCCATAACTCGGTCATACGAACTCCGTTTGACGCGATTCTAGCAGCCACGCGAAGAGAATTAAATTTTCTACAACCTTGAAAAAGGCCAAGTGCTGAAGTTGCAGAAAGTAAGGCGGTTTTACCCAAAGTGCGGCGCACATTTGAGTCTGTGAGAAAATTAAACGCAATTAAATGAAGATAGCATTAACTCCCGAAGTGCGGTGCACAAATAAGTTTGTGCGACATACTTTGGCCCCCGAAAATCCTATAAATACCCTCCTTGGCTCCCTCATTTCATACACTTTCATACAAATCATTCTAGTTCGTTTAGAACACTTAGAATATGTGTTTTTGGTTATTTTGGCTTGACAAACCAAGGATCCAAACACCCCTTCAAACCACCACCACTCCCAACCACTTTTTCCAGAGATTCACCACCATCCTCATACCTCATCCATCTGTTTCCAGAACCTAACAACCCAAATACTTAGAGAATCAACCATAATTCTTCAAGTACTCAATATAAAACCCATTGCCAAACACCCCTTTTCCCGTTACCCTTTCGTTGTTGTCGAGATATTTCCCAGGAGATTGGTGATATTTCCCGGTTGGTCCTACAGAAGCCTAATAGGGTGTTAGGCTGTTATTGGAATCATTGTTGTATGATGGAATGGGTATTTAGTCGAATAATTGGTTATTCGATCTTTTGTTTCACCCCGCTCATAGCGCGCGGTTTATGAATCGTTGGTACATTCCATATTATAGTTATGATGAAATTTTCTGAGTTTATCATTTATAAACTATGGTTGTTATGAATATGAATTGAGTAGTTGGATTGTTTGTTTAGGCATTATGTGATCTATAATATGGAGCATTTGGATTTTGTGTGTTATTGAATTGGTAAAAACTTATTTTATACATGTGTTTAGGACGCAAATGGGTTCTTTTATATATGTGTGCTTTCACCATGTACGCTGCACTTTCTGCAGATTTCACAAACTAGAATCTTATTTCAAAAAACCAAAACCAAAAACCCCTCAATAAGCTTAGTCTTAGGTTTTCATAATCATTGGAATTGTTTTTTATATGATTATATGCCTTTGTGTATTGTAATTATCTTAGTTTATTCATATATATTCGAAAAAAAAACCAAAGAAAAAATGAAAAACACAAATTTCCAGATAAAGCGGCTTTACATTTTCTAAAGTACGCCGCACTCTTTCTATCTGATTTTTTTTATCTATTTATATCTTATTTTATTTTTTATATATTTTTATTTAACTATTATATATATAATATATATATATATATATATATATATATATATATATATATAAATATATATATATATATATATATATATATATATATATATATATAATAAAAACCAAAATATATCTAATATATATAAAAATCTGTAAAAAGAAATCGCTCATAGAATTAAAATATGATGATTTCGAGAAATCGCTCACAGAATTAAAAAATGATGTGAGAAATGACCTCGGAGATTTTAAAAGATGTATCCATAGCATGAGAACTGTTCATTTGAAACTTTTTGCCATAGACGATGGTAAAACCACCGGTGTTTTACCTAACAAAGAGTCTAAAACAGTCAACCAAGAACCTCAATCTAAAACTGATTTTGAAAAATCAATCAACAAATTCTTGGATGGTCAAAGAGTTACAAATATGTTTTTCAACTACAATTGTTAAACGATATGATTATAAACATGAAGAAAAAATGAAAAGAAATTTCAAACTAAAATAAAAAACATGGAAGAAAATTGATGATGTGGTCGAAGTCTCAAAAAAACGTATCTTAAGAAAACAACGATAGGACTGACCCTACACTCTACTCCAGCTCAAACCGAGCAAGTAAATGCCGTATTCACCGGGAGTGGAAAGTCCGATGATTCTCTAAAAACTCAAAAAGATCCATGTCACACCCCCAAATTTCACAGCAGCGGAAGACTAGATTTGGGTTTTGTGACTTCATAGCGTGAAGAGGACTTGATACGAGAGATAGACCTCTACATGCCAATATACCAATGCAGACTCCTTATATTCCGTAAAGTAGAACACCTGAGAAAACATTGCTAAAGTGTCAACATAAAGTTGGTGAGCTCATAGGTTTTGTTGTTTAATAATAATGATGAACCACAAGATTTTTTAAACATAGCCATGAAATATTGAAGTCTATATATCCACATGAATTGTATTTACTATTTGTATAAGTCATGACACCGAAGACGTTTTACATGTATATTCATAGATAAGGCCAGCAGATGTTCAACTGCGACTCCGTAATTGACTCAAATAAAATCTGTGTTTGCTTGACTAATGTTATGGTCAAGGACAAACAGGGATGTCAATCCGATTAGAACTATCCATAACATTCGTTGCTTACAAAGATTTAACGGTCATGATAAATTGGGCAACATAGCAAGTTGGGTTGAATAGGGACTTAGACCCAATAGTAAATCAGTAAATGTACTTGTGTTTAACTATTAAAATAAGCAATGTTCTCACCCCAAAAGATGATTTAAAACAGTAAAGTAGGGGCTATGAAAACTCACCTTGTTAGTTAATCATCTGAGATTGGTAATGGATTTAGGGCACGCCAAATAGTGACTTAGTCAAATACCTAAGTAATCACAACCAATCTGAGTGTTCATTCTAAAACTTAATGCATGAAATAATTTATGCAGAGGGGTCATAAAAAGGTACTGTCGTTTATGAGGTAACGTTTTATGTTTTCAAAAGGTCTTTTAAACCGTTGGCTTTGAGGGTGACTTTGCAACTATAGATGCATATACAAGGATTGATTATGCGTCGCAACTTATATCTACAAGTTCTATATCTCAGGAATATATAGCCATCATTTGTTGGTTTCTAAGTTTATATTTATTCATACCGCAATTGACAAGTTAATCCTATAATTATCAGTTTTTATTTATTTATCGCGGTTCGTTCGACTCGTTTAATTAAGTTATTATATATATTTACCGCTAATACCCTTAAGTTTCCATATTGCCACATGTAGTCCTCTAATTCTTTAAAATAGTGCTTATCGAATATTTAACTTTTCACTTTTTAGTTTCTACGCCCTTCATATATTTTACGTTTTTAATCCGAATAAGCGTTTAAATATTATAGTGTCAAGGGTTTTGTATAAAGGCCGCCTTAACTTTGTTTATACGTTTATGACTTAAATGCATTGTTATCATTTCTAGTTTATCAAAATCGCAATTTATTCATGTAACACCCCCATTTTTACAATATAGCAGCAGAAGCTAATCTGGGGTATTACTTCATGGATACAACAATCATAATCATAGAAAACGACTCAAAAGAGACATTGTTGGAAAAATTTTAGTTTAATCATTAAGTAGTTTTCAGAGTTTTTTTCAAAAAATGCAGGTTCCCAAATCTAAAACATCAGGTTTTGAATGTATAACAAGTTCTGCCATCTTCGAGTCCATGCCACTCCGTTGCCGCAACTTGCTCATTACTGGTAATACACTGCTAAAAAGTCAAAACACAATGGTTGAATGAAATTCATTGTTGATCATAAACACAGTTTGAATACAAGGTAAATTGATATCATAATTGTTATAAACACAATTATTATGAAAATGATATTGTCATGATCTTGGGTCATGGCTCTATTATATCACCCGTTATTTGTAATAATTCGCAATTAATTCATTGTAACATGTATTATCCCGTTATTGCTTGGTTTGGTATGATTGGTCTTATTCTCTATGTCATCAACCATTTTTCATCCATAGTTAATTTTAACGACTCGAAGAGCTCATATATCCAACGTATTAACATTTCCAAATGTAAATTTAACGACTCGTAAGTCTAATTTAACGACTTGAAGGGATTTATTAATATGCTCAAGTCAAGTTTTAACGACTCGAAGTCAAATTTAACGACTTGTAGGATTTATGAGAAACTAACACATTATATCCAAGTCTTTTTAACAATCTTATAGTCAACTTTAAATAAGATCTTGTAGGATTTATGATACTAACGATTGACTTCCTTAGTCTATTAACGATCTTGTAGTCAAATTTAATGACTTGTAAGGTTTTATAATTAGATACATTGCTTGTAATGATACAGCTGAATTAGCTTTTTTAGTCTGAGTAATACATTTGTATTAGTTATTTATTGCTTGTATCCCCCTCGCGGGTTTATGAAAGCATAAAGAGATTAAAAGTGAGGCTATGTAACTCACTAAGTCTATAAACAATGACATTGTTATAAGATAAACGAGTATGTAAAAGAGTTTGTAACAAGCATGTATCCCCCTCGCGGGTTTATAAAACATGTAAATAAGTAAAGGCGAGGTTATGAATCTCACCTGATGGGTAGATGCAATAAATATTCCAAAATGAAAGCGGACGACCTTATCACAATCTTAACCAAGGAATGTTGATATAGTAAAATGATAGTAAACAGCCACGTCACGCAACCTGAGTAAATATGTTGAGTCTTAGGAAGATTGTACTCTAGAACTTTAGTTTTAAGAGTTATGAGTTTGATTGAAGAGTTTGGAATTATTGTATCACCGTTCGGGCCATCATAATTCAGAAGTCATTCAGTAAACGTTTGAGGAGCTAGGGCACTTTAAATCGTAAACCCAACAACTCAGTCAGAACGTAATACCAAGATGAAACTCCTTAATATGAAGCTCCCTAGTATTGTGATATGATATAATCGGTTTTAAGCGTTTTAATCAATATCTGGAAATGTTAAGCACGAGAAGCGTTAATTAAAGTTATGTCTTGTAAGGTTTTAAACATGATTTTATACTTTTTCAAAATGTTACATTTTAGACCCTTGGGTTTGAAAAGTTGCAGAATAGTCCTTGGAGTTTGCATTTTTACGACTTTGGTCCTTCAACTTTAAAAGATATACCAAGTAAACCTTGCACTTTGAAAAGTGACATAATAGACCCCTATAGTTATAACTTTGATAAAATGACATATTCAGCCCCTTTAGTTATAAGTTTCAGAAAGTTACGATATATACCCCTTGCATGGATTATAATTACAAAACATGTCCAAATTGCCATGCAAGCTTATTTTAACATTTCAAAAGATATTTATAAGTTATAATAAACTAAAATATGAAGTTTTAACACAACGCAAGTTTAAATTAATGATTCGTTAAGCTAGGAAGCAAAACGGGTCAAATTAGGGTTTTAAAACGTAAACGCGCGGGTTTTAAGTTCAAATTCCTTCAATAATCAATAAAGTGGTTATTTTAACATTAGTTAAGCATGATAGGATAGATTATAATAACATTTAACCATTATGACATTTAGTTTTAAGAAAAACGCGAAATTAGGGTTTTGGGTGTACGGTTTTGGATCAAAAATGGAAAATGAGCATGAATTGAGTTATGAAACTTTAAAAAGAGTTTATGTAGGACAATATGAATATTATAAAAGTGTAGGAGCAGAAGTATAATCCTTAGAACCTGGGTTTGAGCTTATAGCTTGAAAACGGGTCAAAATCATGACTTTTAGCTTCGTACGCCTAAAATAACAACTCCCGGGCTTTTTTTCTTGGTTTCTTTTGCTTCACTTCTATTCTTGGGACTTCTTAAGATCTCTTAGAATTCATATTGAGCAAAGGATTTCTGCTATGATGGGTTATAGAGGAGGAAGTGGGCGATGAGTAGAAATGAAAGGTTCAGAGCTCTATTTATAGTCGAATTCAACTTAGAGGCCAAGGAAACTTAATGGCCAGGTCTTGAACATGTGTAGTAGCTAGGATATGAAGTGGAGAAGCTATGGTGTGATGTAGCAAAGCTAGGAACTAGCATGGAGGTGTTGGAAGGTTTTTAGGGGTATTTGGGTGTCACAGCTAGAAAAGGGACAACAAGGAGGTCATGTGACTAATTTTATGACCAAGGAATAAAGTGAGGTTCTTGTAAGCTGCTTAGGGGTGTAAGGGTGAGGTCATGGAGGTGATTGTT
>BQNB010179949.1:1413-12724 GCA_026074375.1 Tanacetum coccineum | reverse complement strand
AAAAAAAAAAAAAAGGCTGGCCCAAAAATAGGAGCCCGTTACTGTAGCGGGTGGCCCACTGTCAAAACGACAGTGTATTAGTCACCAAATGTGTATATTTATAATTATTATAATATAATATAATATAATATAATGGTTGACAAACAATTACAGTAATTGCTAATAATTTTAACTTAAGTGTGAAAAATAATATTAATTTTTTTTACAATCTAGCAAGTAGGTGATTAGGTAAGGTTTTCATTTTTAAAATATAAAGGACCAATGTAACTAACACATGAAGCACACACAAACCAAGACTTCCCAAACCTTTTGACCTTTCTAAAAGCTTTTAGCTTGGACAATCTTTTTTTAAGTATATTTAATGTAAGTGCTTTTTTCAAACGTTTATCACACTACAAAGGGTTCACGTTTCTTTTGATTCTAGCTTCGTTTGTAGTAGGTGGAAATCTAACATGATATATGCATGCATATACTTCATAGTTAACATAATTCTTTAACTCATTTAATTATGAAAATGATCTATTGAAAACTTAAATTCATGTATGTCTAAAAATACTACTTTGAATAACAAGGTCACTGAAACCTCAAACAATACTACTTTGAATAAAAGGTCACTGAAACATCAAACATGTACTTATTGTTTGCGCCTTAGAACTAGGTTCATGAATCGGCACTTAAAAACTTGCACGAGGTCAGGATTTTTCAGTCAATCCAAGCTTTCGAGGAAGTTATAGATTTGATATTATAGGCACGTTATAACGCAATATGATTGATGTATTACACTTGACAAGTCTTTAAACCTTAAATTTAAGTAATGCCAAATACCAATCTACTTCCATAGCTAATTAATTCAAAACTCTGATACATATAATTTTAAATAAAAATGGGATATCACCTCTTCATATTTCGTGAAAGACGAGATTAGTTCTAAGGCGCAAACAATAAGTACATGTTTGAGGTTTCAGTGACCTTTTATTCAAAGTAGTATTTTTGGACATTACATGAATTTAAGTTTTCAATAGATCATTTTTATAATTGAATGAGTTAAAGAATTATGTTAACTATGAAGTATATGCATGCATATATCATGTTAGATTTCCACCTACTACAAACGAAGCTAGAATCAAAAGAAATGTGAAACCTTTTAGTGTGATAAACGTTTGAAAAAAGCACTTAAATTAAAGATACTTAAAAAAAGATTGTTCAAGCTAAAAGCTTTTAGAAAGGTCAAAAGGATTGGGAAGTCTTGGTTTGTGTGTGCTTCATGTGTTAGTTACATTGGTCCTTTATATTTTAAAAATGAAAACCTTACCTAATCACCTACTTGCTAGATTGTAAAAAAAATTAATATTATTTTTCACACTTAAGTTAAAATTATTAGCAATTAATTGTTTGTCAACCATTATATTATATTATATTATATTATAATAATTATAAATATACACATTTGGTGACTAATACACTGTCGTTTTGACAGTGGTCACCCGCTACAGTAACGGGCTCCCATTTTTGGGCCAGCCTTTTTTTTTTTTTTTTTATAAATTTGTATGCACAAAGTAGGAATGGAAAAAAAAAATATTACAAAAGTTTTGATTTATTCAGATAAAAAAAATACCCGCGGAAACATCTTCGATACCTAATAACTTTAAAATAATCGATATGGTCACAAACGTACAACCCATTATATTAAAAAAAACCAATATAACAAAAAAAACAACACTTTAAACATGAGGCACTAGCCTAAAATTCGCATAAAATGTGGCCCAAAATTTGGCCCAAAGTAAAAAAAAAAACTAGCCCAAAATTAGCCTGAAATCTGGCCCAAAGTAAAAAAAAATACAAAACGGTCCCTCAACTTTTAACTATTTACGATTTTCTTACACAAAAAATCCCGTAAAAAAATTAACAAAAAAAACACGTCAAATTTTTATTGTTCACAACTTTTTTACATTCATCGGCCCAAATAAAAAGATATCGAACCGTCCCAAAAAAAGAAAATATTCGGGAAAAAATTAACCCCTCCCAACGCAAATTTTTTTTTCCCGAATCGTACAAAAAAAGGAAATATCCGGGAAAAAATTAGCAAAAAAAAAAATACAAAACGGACCCTCACCTTTTAACTATTTACGATTTTCTTACACAAAAAATCCCGTAAAAAAATTAACAAAAAAAACACGTCAAGTTTTTATTGTTCACAACTTTTTTACATTCATCGGCCCAAATAAAAAGATATCGAACCGTCCCAAAAAAAGAAAATATTCGAGAAAAAATTAACCCGTCCCAACGCAAAAAAAAAAATTCCCGAATCGTACAAAAAATGAAATATCCGGGAAAAAATTAGCCAAAACAAAAAAAACCAAAAAATAGCCTAAAATCTGGCCAAAAAAAAAAAAATACAAACGACCTCACCTTTTAACTATTTACGAGTTGTCTTACTCAAAATTCCCGAAAAAATATTTTACAAAACCTCCAGAAAAAAAGAAAATATTCAGGAAAAAGGTAGCCCCGTCCCTACGCAAAGTTTTTTCCCCAGCATGACAAAAAAAGGAAAATATTAAACTTAAACCCCCATAAAAACTCCGAAACGTAAAAAAATTATTCCGGGAAAAAATTAGCCCCCGCCGCAAACGCCGGGTTCTTTTTAGGCGTTTCCTACACATTTGTCAAGTGAAACGACGTCGTTTTTTGCTCTGTTCATCGTAACCACTGTAGATGTCTAGGTCGAGTTACTCTAGCCCTACCCAAAAGCTTTGATCCGGTCCAAACTGGTGTTATAACACCTTTCATGGTGAATCCCTGAGATAATTCCAGAAGCATCAAACACCGATCCAAGAAGATTGCCCAGTTGTTATCTGCTCTCGTATTTGCCGAGATACAACTCTCTGGATCTTAAGCTAAAAAAGTGCACATCAATCCAACCGGTCCTACCAAAGGTGATGATTAAAGGTTGAAATAAATGGTATGTTGTTCAATTTGTGTCTATTAATTCACACTTTTTGTTGTTTGAATTAGGGTTAGTTAGATGATATGGATAATGGATTTATGGGCCATGGTGATTTTTAAGTTAAAGGCTACTTTTGTGTTTAGATATGTTTTTTCCATCTTTGCTGGCCATTTTGGTTGTTTTAATAACAATATATGTTTTTTATGAAAATATATTCTACTCTCAATGTTTTGTTGAATTCACAAAACCCAACATTAACAATTGTTTCTTACAATTCTATATAGATCATGGATACTCTCTTAAACATGAGCTAAAAAATGTGTAACATTAGTCGGCACGAAGCCATATGACCTTAGAAAGATTTCAGACTTGGATTAGAATTTCGTGTTTTTGCATGTGCAGTTAACTGCTGAAACAATAGCTCAAATGAAAGCAGTGGCTGATATGCATCATAGAAACACATATGCCCTAACATTCTACAACAGTCGCTGATATGCATCACAAGAAAGCAAACATGGGTAAGAACCTTTTAAGTTAATGTCATATTAACAGTGACTTCCATACCCATTTGCCTTGCACCTCCATGTCTGTGTTTCTATTGCTACTGGTACTTTAACTGATACATATACACACTTTTGAAGGCTTCATCCATTTATACAAATACGCGTCCAGAATCCACGATTAATGGATTGCTTCATTAATACTAACCCCTGGATTTTCACAACATTAATAATCGGGTTACTTATTGAAACTACTTATAAAAAGAATGTTAATGGATTGCTTACTCAAACTTTAGCTTATAGAAATCGTTTAGGAATGCAAATGAAACTGCTTACGAATAGAAAATGATGGTATTTTTTTTCTTATTCAAAATGCTACATATATGGCAGACGACAAATGTATAAGGTTAAGATTATTCACTTTCACAACATGTATGAGGGTGTTTGGATTTGAGTTATGGATATGAAGTATCTTGATCTGGCAATGTTGTTGATGAACATGTTCTAATTATTTAGTTGTAACAAAATTGTAATTGGCCTTTTAGCACAAGCACAGTTTTTACCAAATGTTTCAATTTTAGTAAAATGTCTTTTTTGTCATTTTCGTTGGAAATTACTTCAACAATGCTTCAACCAACATATGCCATACACACAACCAATTAAACTATGGTGTTTACTACCTGTAATTTGATAAGATCAATTAGAATAACATTAGATAATAACTTTTAAGATACACATCCAAACACCCTCTAAACAGAACTCCCTTTAAAGCGATTATTTGGAATGACCCCGTTATTTACACGTCCTAAATGCACCTTGATCTTTGTATAAATAGCTAAAAGAGACCGTAACTTTGATTACTGTGGTAATTTACTTATTTCGTCCAATTCTCGATAAACTATAACCCACCTACAAGTTCCTTATGTTTTTTGGCAGGCAAGGTATAAAGAATGCCGCAGACCGCATGCAATGATTAGACAGCCCTGAAAGGCTTGGGCTTACCACAATTTCCGGTTTGTATGAATCTCTTAGATTTCATCATTCGGTGACAATATTCAACTAGTGATATTACAGGTACCAAGCGCAACGACAATGTCATGAACCAGTCGTCAGTTTCCGCGACCAGCGATAAGTTTGTATTGTAGACCGGGTGGCGGCGACCAGTTGTACTATAGGTTTCTTAAAATGATTCGACATTAGATTTTGGTTCTAGAGTTGGTCAGACATATCAAGCATGCAGTTTTTTTAGCAACCTTTCTACTACATTTGAACATATGGACTACATGGTATATTCTTTTCATTCTTTTTTTTTCCTACGACAAAATAGTTTTAATTTAGACATATTCATTTTGATCGGCATATTACCAATTTGACAGAAAACATGTCACATTGTTATATACTTAAACATCAGAGGTTGTTAAAAATGTTTAAAAAAAATTATTGTTGTATGTTTGCTAATGCAAGCATATCAACCACTCCCTCTATATAAAAACCACGAACATCCTTTATGTTTTTAATTCATGTTTTTTGGCTCACTAATCATTTTTGCTAATGTAGGTATATAAAACATCAGAAGGATATAAACCATGGGCTGCAATCATTGCTGTAGGTTAATTGTGCAAGTTGTTTTATAATGCTTTTCGATACATCTGTGCCATAACCATTAACTTATATTCTGGCAATTTACATTTATTCATGATGTTGGATGTTGCAGTGAATAAATTCTCAGACTAAGAAAGTAAGAAATAACTACAAAATCCCTGGAGGAATTATTTAACTCCCATATTGACTCCTGAAGAAGTATGTGCTGGATATTTGATAGTTTTACTTTCTTTTTTTCATATATATCATAAAAGGCCATTGGATGGTTTGTACACTACTGACCTACTGTTAATGGTCAAGAATTTTTTTCTGTAAAAAATTCATCAAAGGAGACAGGAATGATATAACACTACTGTTAGTATCAACAACTCTTATTCCTTAGTCTTTAAATATATGCCATCTTTTTTACAATAGGCAAATGAGTTGTACTATGTTGGTTCACCCGAATCGAAATCGAGGGTTGCACGTTATTATCTCTCTCTCTCCCATGTTTCCGTTTCACTGTACCAAGCACGCCTAACAATTCATAATCTTTAATGGGCAACTGAAAAGTTCATTATCTTTAATTAATGCTCAAAGTTGAAAGTTCACATTTCTTATGAAACATAATGTCCCGTCGCATCTTTAATTAAACAGGACGTCGTTTTACGACGCCGAAAAAATATGGCCCACCAACGGCCTAAAAAGCGGCCCAAATTAGGAACATCAGTCACCGGTCAAAAGTAAAAAAAAATTATAAAACGTACTCTCAACTTTTAACTATTTACGACTTTTTTATATAACAAACTTTATTTATCAAATATATAGTACATATCTACCGATTCATTCGGATCTAAAAATACTCGCGAAAAGATATTCAAATTGCGAACAAAACGAGTCAAATATTGCAATGCCTTTGGACATACGTACGATTTTATAAAAAATGTTGAAGTTTAATATAAATAGAAAAAAAAAGAAAATTTACAAAACGCATCAACAACTTTTAACAATTTATGATTTTTTATATAATAAATTTTATTTATCAAATATGTAACACATATCTACCGATTCATTCAGATCAAAAATACCCGCGGAAAGATCTTCGAATTGCGAACAAAATAGCTTAATATTGCTAGCTCCGACATACGTACTATATTTATATATTTAAAAAAATTAAACTTTCAAAACACACCATAAACTACCTAATAACTTTAAAATAAACGACAGGGGTCAGAAACGTACAATTCTATGAAAGTTTAAATTATATAAATAACCTATATTTTTTTGCCATTTACGACTGTATTTAAAAACAGATTTCGCATTCATATTTATATTTATATACATACTAAAAGTCGTTCGCTCGCCCAAAAATCCAAGTCACGCCGTTTTGGTCTTTCAAGCCCCCATTAACGTTTATGAACTTTAATAAGTAAATACATTTAGTATATGATTCCAGGTAAATGTCATACTATATAAATACAATACCAGCCCCAACGACAAATACTCATTCAAATTCCGTGATTGTTAAAAAAATGCTCAGTGAAATAAAATACATGCGTTGAATACAAGTCAGCCCCGCCGCAACGCGCGGGCACGTTCCCACTTAATATTCATTCAAAATCGATTCGTATAAAATTATGCCCCGCCGCAACGCGCGGGCTATCTTGATTGTTCATGTAATATCTCATAGAAAGTTTTCGAAAGACATATAGCGATGGTTTTTCTAACTTACTAAAAATCAGAAAATGACTGGAAGAAGTTTCTGGTCATGGTTGGCCCAGCCCACTTTAATCATTTAACAATGTTACGAATCAAAGATATAAGTAATCTTATCTTTCAATTCACTAACCAATAGCTATTCAGTACCACAATGTGTTTGATAGAGTTCAAATACCCGAAAAGGATAGGTTAATACTACTTTTTAAAATGATTGTAATGCCCTGTTTAAATTTTAATTTTTTTTTAATTATTTTTAAATAATTTTGATTTTTTATAAACTGTGAAATAAAATATACACAACAGAAAATATAAATTTTGACAAATCAAAAGTAGTAATACACAAATAATAAGGAGCAGAAAACTATAAAAATGTGTCTTGCCTTGTTAATAAAGTTAGTAAAACTGACGGAAAAAAAGTACGGAACATAAAATATAAAGTTTGACAAGTTAAAAGTAGTAAAAGAGAAAAGATACAAAATAATCTGTCAATAAAGTGAGTAAAAAGGTTTAGTGGTATCCACAACAATAGCCTACCAAAAACCTATTCGGGCACGCTATGTATCATTCTCAAATTACTTCATCAGTTGATTCACATGGAATACTGTGGGTTTCATATGAATGTTTTTAACCAGGTTGATCCTAGTTTAGAGCGGACGGTACCATAGCATATCACCCCGCCAGATTCGACATGGCCAACCAAGTGGCGTCGCCAGTCTGGCGTCATGATACCGCCACCATCAAACGCCACTTCCCAAGCCATTAAAGTTAAACTAGTGTACGTGACTTTGGAAAAAGACAAAAAATATATATATAGCCGTTGGACCCAACGATTGATTTTTTTAAATTATACCCCTCTTTTTACACTATATATATATCCTTATACACTTCATTTTTAAACACATTACTTCAAATATCACTTCCATTTACACATAACTAAAACCAAAAAATGTTGCAACAACAAAATGATGCTTTTTTGAACTCTCTTCTCGGTATGTCGCAACAATCTAATTCGTCAAACTCGTCTACCCCTTCGTCACAAAACTCGATATCTTCCTTGCAACCATATTTTCCTCTGCATGGTACCTAATATACTATGCCTACACATGATTTTGGCACATGAAGAGGAACAAAAAATAAGAAAAAATGAAATGCATCTAATATACGTATTATGCATCTAAATTAAAAGCTGGGAAAACACATTAATGATGCGATATAATGCTATATAAGATTATAGAGATGCATCTAATTTTAAGTCGGTGCTCTCGGGCTATGCCGTTAAGTTTTCTTATCCTTTTTATTTTAAGAAAACTTTTTATTTGATACTTAACTATACTATATATATATATAAATATATATATATAAATATATATTATATATATTATAGTGTTTAGGTTCTTCTTTTCAGAACCAAACAAATGTACAGAACTGCGAGAACTAGCATGGACCAATAGAATTTTAGATAATTAATTATCATTTATTTAAAAAAAAAAATATTCAGAGGGACATTTTTGGTATTTTCCAATATAATACATTAAATGATATTAAAAAAAATTCTCCTTAATTTTCTCTTTTAATATTTAAAATTTAATCAATTCCCTTTTCTCTCTCATTTTAACCACCTTCATCTACACCTATCAGATCCAATTTTCTTCATGGTGCAGATCCAAACCCCAAATCACCGTATCACCACCTTTATGTACTATGATATTCTCTCGATTTTTTTATATCTATTTCATTTCTTCTCATGGATATCTATCTATATATCATATTGAATCGATTTAAGGGTTTCTTCAAACTTTTGGTTTTCAACTTTGTATCAAAAAAATACTTATATGAATATTTTAGTTTAAAGGTGTTCAATGAAAAAATTTACAAATCAAATGATCCTACAAAAGATGGTATTTGTTGTTCCTGCCGAGAAGAGCCAAACAACCCATGTAACAATTTATTTTAATACTTCTTCAACATCACATCCGATTAAAGGTTTGCATTTATGTTATGATTTTCTAGTTTCACATTATGGTATATTAATGTCTTAACTCTAGGGTGTTGAATGCTATACTTTATTGTGTTCTATTGTAGATGATTGACATTTAAAACATGATGCAACAATATTTTATATCCAATCACGAAAGGGGTTTTCAATTTGTTGCTATATGACAGGTTTCTTAATAGTGTTTCACTTTTAATACTTTAGATTCGTTCAATTTTGTAGTCGGTGATTTTTCATTAATAAATACAAACATTTGACATCCTAAAGCACCTAGCGCATATATGTGCATGCGATCATGCACATGTGCACACCATGATTTTATTATTTTTGAGAAGTTTTATTGCTTTTTTTCAACAAAATATGTGTTTGTTTCTTAGTAATAGCCAAAACTCGTTGTTATTTTGTTATAGGCTACCAAAAAAGAAGGATGTGATCGAAGCAAAGAAGCTCGCAGTGTGGTTATTAAAGGTTTTGATGTAGATGATGGAAACACACCATGAATGATTTGGATTCTAACAATAAAGTGTATGTCGTAGGTAGAGTGTGAGGAAAGGAGATAGTGTGCTGCAGAGACATGTCATATACATTGTTGAATTAATGCACATGTACATGATAACAAAATCCTTTGGTGTTTTAAATGCAAATGTAATTACATGATAGCTAGTATTTTTTTTGTTTAATGCATATGTGTTTTTATCACATTATCGCATAATTCTTTGTAACTTTTGTATATTTTTTTGGATGCACACGTACATAAAACCTAGGAAAAAACACCATTGTACATGTGTTTTACTTTACTATCAAAAAGTCTTTTGTTATTTCATCACATTTTGTTCAATGCACAAGTGTTTTGCTTTTAATATATCACATGATCCTTTGTTATTCCATTACATTTTATTTAATGCACATGTATTGTCTGTTCATGTAACTTTTATTCTCGCATAAATATACATTGAATGAATTTTTAGATCTTGATTAGAAGTTTATGTGAAAATATATTTAAGAATATGGAGACCACGTAGAAGAGAATAATTTGTTTGCTTTGTTTTTTTAATATATAAATGAAATATACTATTAAAATGAGTAACCGTTTAATATATTTTTGAAACAAAGTTATTTAAGAAAAAAATATCAGTTAAACGAAATTAAAGGAGCAAAGCACGTGGAATGGTGTTGCGTCAAATGTGCAAATGCACAATTCCAGTTTTGCCCTTTAGGCCCATTAAAACTTGCCATCAGGTTCTACATATTAAGCAAAATGCCACTATTAATTTCATCCATTGATTAAACTGATCAACGGTTTAAATTGGTTCTCGCAGTTCTGTACATTTATTTGGTTCTGAAAAGAACCTCACCCTATATATATATATGTGTATATATATATATATAGTTAAAAGAACCGTATCAGTATCAATGTTTGTTTGTTAGATGTACGATATTGGGGTTTGAATGTTAAGATGTAAGATAATGGATGCAAGAACATTGTACTTTTCTTTAAATTTGGTTGTATTCCTGAACCACTTTGTATCATCTGTTTGTTTGAATGTTTTTCTTTTTGATTGAAACTATATTTCATGGATGTTTGGACAGTCAAACTGTGTATACAAATGTGTGTATAAAAACGTGTGTATAAAAATGTGTGTATAAAAACGTGTATAATAATGTGTGTATAATAATGTGCATAAAAACGTGTAAAAAATATTTTTTTGAGAGGTATTTATAGGTAAAAAAGAGATGGCTACATACAAAGAAAAAAGTGTCAAGTTAGATGAACAAAACCGCAAAGTTTAGTAACTTAGGCGAACAAATTCGCAAAGTTTAGTAAAATATCTGTCTAATAACCTGATAAGAATCTGAGTTGTATAACGGGGTCACAAAAAGCTAAGGTGGACTAGGTAAAAACACAAACTCCCAACTACTAGTTTTTAGGGTAACCTGAATGAACAATTTTTGATGTTCAATTACTTAAAAGTCAAACCCGTGAAGTCCAATACCTCAAAGTCAAAAAAAAAATATTAGTAACTTAGACAAACAAAAGTTGGTATATGAGTAACCTATCTATCTAAAAACTTTTTTTTTAATGTGCGTTTTTTGTCGATAGATAATTATTTTGAGACGGAAGTTGTAATTTAAGTTACTATTTTAAATTATTGTTTTTCTTCCATACGATGTCGGGAATTCGAAGGATATATGTATGAACTGACAAGTGTATCAATAATTCAATATGCTTTTTTTTTAATTCTTATTTTATCGCCTAGTTAACATAAATACGTTATTAATGACATCAACATTTGTTTGTCTCTTATGCTTTGTATGTAGTTTAACATTTAACATGTAGGTATCTTTTTTCTTAACGTGAGCATTGCTCAACAATTTCCTTAGACCATTTTTAGCCGCTAGTTATGAGTCACCAGTTCATCACCACTACAGGTTTATCAATGATCACACATTTCTTATGTTCTAGTAGATATTTAGAAATTGATTGACTATTTTTTAAGTCTGGACATGTAAAAATCTATTTTGAACTTTAATTTTCAGATACTAAAAAAGACGCAATATATGATTTGGGTTTTG
>BQNB010179947.1:0-12724 GCA_026074375.1 Tanacetum coccineum | reverse complement strand
CATAGAATAGTATTGTAAACATATGAGTTGATTGAATATTCACAATCAAATAGTTCAAATAGTAATAGTAATAGCAAGTTTGATATTAGTTCTTGTGTTCATCTTGGTATAGATATTGATATTCCGCGTCAATATTTGTATTCATAGTTATTGTCTCTGTCTCTTATAGGATCTTTGGATTTATTCAAAGGACTATCAGTCATTCAAGGCTCATTCAGATCCTGTTTATAAGGACCTACAACCCCTCTAAGAAAGATTAAAGGGGGTATTTATAGTCTAAACACAAGCCATCTTTGGGCTAATTACACTTCTAGTCCTTGTGTTTAAGACTATTTAGAAACTAATGTAATTTCCATATAGACACCATATTTTTAATCCTAACAAATGTTATTGAATACTACTTGAAAAAATTATACTCGGCCACTATATGTATATGAACACATAAAAGTAGTCGTGAAAGAATGTGTTCACAAACATCAAAACTTTTAAGTGTTGAGCACACAATTTTGAAAGATTATTGAATTGTCATTGAACAATTCTTGAAAAATTGTGCTCAGACACTAAATCATCTTATAACAAACATTTGAAAGTAAGTTATATCGATATTGCCAATTTGTTATTAAGAGACTTTTGATAATGTTTTGAATACATAAGAATTGTCGTGAGATGATGTATCCAAAAACATTAAAACTTTGGTTAAACTCCCCCTTAAAATTGACTCATTTATAAAAATGATATTACAATTATAATATGATCGTATTTGAAAGCTTTGGGAGGATTGGAATGTTGAACACACAATTTTGAAAGATTTTGAATTGTCATTGAGAAATTCTTGAAAATTGTGTTCAACTTTTGAAAAACCACATGTTATAAGACTTCTCTTCTAACGCTAAGGATAAGCGCACTGAAGCGTACACTTCCCTTTCTTGAGCTTAAAACTTTGAATGTCTTGTATAATCAGCTCAAGTCCAAGAAAATTGCTTTTTTCGTTGTTAGGATAAGTTACTTTTATAGATAAACTTTCTTTTCTTTAAAGTTCGGGTTATGTGCTGATTTGCACATAAGCCATTAAGAAAATTAGAAATGACATGTTTTGAAACTTTTGAACTCTTGCTCGAACTTCATTTGCATACCCATGTCGATATTAATCGACATGTCTAGGTACGTAAATGTTATCGATTCCAAGAGACACGTCGAGAAGATTCTTTTAGGAACTTTTGATTTTTCTGATTTTGTTTTTTCTTTTTGAAATTTTATATTTTTGTATTTGGTTTTATAGGTCTTATGTTTTTGTATTTTGTTATTCAAAAATATTTACAATTCGATGTTTGATGAAATCTATCAAGCAGATTCATTTGCCAGAACCTCTAGTTCTGCTGGAGTCAAACATCTCATACTGAGTCATCCAACAAGGGACTCAAACCTTTCTTGCAAAAGAGCTTTCGTGAACATGTCAGCTAACTGGTATTCAGTTCTGTCAAAGTACAGTTCAACTATACCACGTTCAACCTGTTCCTTGATAAAATGGTAACGGACTGCTATGTGTTTGGTGCGGGAGTGCTGTACTGGGTTGCACGAGATGCCTATGGCTGACTGAGAGTCGCAGAACAATGGTATTTTGTTGTAGTCAAAGCCATAATCCTTAAGCTATGTCCTCATCCAAAGAACTTGCGCACAACTTGCGGATAAAGCCACGTACTCTGTTTCTGCCGTTGACATGGAGGTTGAAACGCCCCTTTCCCGATTTGACTAAAAATAATAAAAATTTAAAACTTTTTGCGGAAATGACTTGACTATTGATAACATCAAATATTTAATACCTTTTAGTATCAAATTCTCGCGTTTATTGCCTTGCTTTATATCATTTTATATGAATTCAATATTTATTTCAATTATTCTGTGAATTCAGGTAAATTAAGGCATTGGAACAGAATTGGACGAAATATGTATATATTTATAAGGCATTATTGCGTAAACCTTTTCAAGGTTACACCGTAACTATATTTATGGAAAGAAGATCATGACTAAAATAACATTACGGCGCAACGATACAACTAGTTATGCCGTAACCATATTCGAGGAAAGAGATCATAACCGTAATCACATATTAACTACGAAGATTCGATGCTGACTAGGCTTTACGGCGTAACGTCCCATATAGTTACGCCGTAAACATATAATTATGGAAATTATTACGTTGCTGACTAAGGGTTACGGTGCAACGAGATTATTAATTACGCCGTAACCAAAATATCTTTTAATGAAGGAAAGCCGCGTCAGGAGTGTTACAGCGTAACCATGTATTGGGTTACGCCTTAAAATTACAGGGGCTGAAGTTGTACAAATACTATCAAGTTTCGTAAAATAGTTAAAAAAACATCATAATGTCGAGGGGCTTAATTTGTACAAGTACGAAACTTGTTAATTAGTATATAATGAATACGCATGATATCAATTGGGATATCATTGGTTCCTGTGTGGTTTTGCCGAAAAGAAAGAAAAGAAGTGGGGGCAAACGCTTCGGGGTTTGCCATGGCGTTCGACTAGGGGATCGAGAGCATTAATTCAGCACAATTTGTAATAATACTTCAATTTATTATGGTCAATTTAATTCTATTATTATTTTGATTGAGCAGATCATGCGGTTTAATTTATTGTTGTTACGTTATTATTTGTGCTTTATTATTTGTTCTTGGATTTTAATTATTTAATTATCTTGAGTGTTAAGAGACCGTCTCACTCAGGTGTTTTTAATTCTCCAATTGAAAGATCAATATTCATTGGTGGTTCAGCTTTGACGATAAAGATGATCCCTTAATTTAAATACTTTGTTAAGAGTGCAAGCTAATGAGGAGACCACCTGTTTAGGATTAAAAGTATCTCATAAGATAAGTGGCATTTAGATTGCGGGTAAACATTGCACAGGAGATCATAGTAATTAATTGCGTTCTTCCTTTCTAGTTGTCCACCACTATACCAACTCCCTTTTCGACAAGCTAGGCTTACCACCAAAACAACTCCACAATAAATTCATCAACTCAAATCAAGCTTTATTTCCTGCTTTCTTAGGTAGAATAATAAAATCAATTAGACGATTAGAGACACAAACCGTTCTTTGGGTCGACACCGTACTTACCAATCACTATACTATACACGATAGGGTACACTGCTCTTTAGTGCGTAGGAATAGTTAAGGTAGTTAGGGTTTTATAAATGTAAAACCTGACGTAGTTTTATTTAAAAAAAATTACGCATAAACCACCATCCATCTTGACATTGTCAAGCTCGTCGCCTCCATCTTCGTTTGTTTTCCTTTCTTTATTATTATTATTATTATTATTATTGAGGTAAAACCAGTTGGTTCTTCTTTGTTAATCAAAGTATTATATACGGTGTACAAGTTTTTGGCGCCGTTGCTGAGGAACGGTTTTTGTTGTTTTTGATTATTTGATTGATATGTGTGTGTTTGTTTGTGCTTGTATGTGTGTTTGAACCTTTTGTTCTTCTCCCTTTTCTGAGTGTTTGCATGATTGATTGACTGTTGTTACGGCGTAACCAGTCATTTGGTTACGGCGTAACGTGTGTGAAATATAAATAAAAAAATCCGTTTCAGACTTGGATATGGTGTGGCTTGGTAGTGCTTGTTACGACATATTTAGGTCTGAAACACCAAAAATAGTTTGGGCATTGCTTGAGCCTTAAAATTTTATTCCTAAGTCAAGTAATTGCCATTAATGTATGCTTCTCTTTTTGCTAGGTTTTATTACATATTTAATGCACATGTTTGTTAGTGTGCAGGATGAGCAATTATTTACAGGTTGAGGAGATGACATAAAGATTGGACATGTGTGGAGATGTCCAAGTGGCCTGTGATGGAGGCTAGAGTCGAACTTAACGACTCTTTAAATAAATAAAAGTCGTATCCTTTTAATTGTTTTTTGCATTTAGTTGGTTTTGTATATTTCTTACTTGGTTTTGCAGGGTCTTACAGTAAGGGGGTAGAATTCAAAGTCACCTTTCCTCGTAATTGTGTGGTAAGATTGCTGCCAATGGCGGCAATTACGGCATAACAATCTTAGTTACGCCGTAATCATTGATGTTGCGGTCCATTGTTACGCCGTAACTAGACTTAATTAAACAATTTTGAAATGACCATCCACATGATTACGACATAACCCAATCCTTGGTTACGCCGTAATCCTTTCCTGCAAATCATTAAATCGTTTGAAATTTTACAAAACCGTGTATATTGGTAAATGAACTTTGTGGGTATGTTCTCTGGAAACCCTCACGAGACTTCACTCGTCCATTTGGGCCACCAAGTGGTTTAAAAGGCTTGCTGCATACGCTAAATGCAACCGTGATTCCTACGAAAGTGAGTTAGGTTTATTTGTATAGTTTTGTATATTTTGTGCTATTATGCTTTTTGTCCAGGTTTATGCTTTTGGTATTAGTCTTTCTTGCAGTTATACAGGGAATGCACAGGACGAGGTACTAGGATACTAATCAAGCTGCAAGGAAGCATTCCGAACCGTCCTCGTTGAATGCTATTCTGGATGATGAAGAAGGTTCCTGCGATGGTGGACGTTGCTCAAAGAAGAAGACTTAGAGCATTGCTTAGAGCATGTTGTTTCTTCATATCACCGAGCAAATCCATGGGAGTAATCCGTTCCATTTCTAACCCTTCCTATTTAAATTTTATATGCTTATGTTTGACTCAAGTGGGGGGAAGGGATTAGAAATAAACAACCATTTGATTATACTTGTCTTTATTTTTCTAGTTTATTTTGAAAAATGTTTCATTAATAAAATTTTGACATATTTTTCATTACTTAACTAGTTAAGACTATCGTAGCACACCTACCTTATAATTACATTGTGTGAGGATAAGCCTTTCCGTTTTCCCCTTATACATAAATTCATTAAATGAGTGTGCCGGTGGCTGTAGTAGACTTTAGAACTTGGCCCGATATATCTTTTCGAGACCATAATAATGAGCATTGCACCTAGTTTAATCGGTGTAGCTGTGATAAACCCTTTGTTGCACTCATTATAAGTGCAAGATACCCCTAGTACACCCTGCTGAGCCTTTCCTTTCATTTTGTAACCTAATATATGTTGTTTTGTTACACCTATCACCTTAGCCTACCCTGTAGTTTCTCAGTCCATGATCGAGGAGTTGTTGGTTAAATTTGGGTTTCACTGGTAGAAGTTGCTTGGTAAGATAGAGGGTATTTGAAGAAAAGACGGGTTTCGAAGACAGTTGATCTTAAGTGAGGGGATGCTCATGTATATATGTGTATGTATTGTGATTTATTGTATCCTTGTCTTGCATCAAAAAAAAGAAAAAAAGAAATAGAATAAAGAATGCAAGCAAGTGTTTATTAGCTAATCGTCATTATAAATCAGCTTATTTGTCGTATTGTGGTAGTATTTCCGCCTTGTCCAGCTGGCGATGATTCCGTCTTTCACAGGTAGTTCTTATAAACTCGTGACATTTCTATCTCTCTTTTCTATTATAAGTCTATTTGTACAATGAGGACATTGTACAACTCAAGTGGGGGAAAGGGAGACAGAAATAAGGTATTTTGTGAGATTATGAGCTATTTTGGCCTAAATTTTCAATTTTTTTTAGCACATAATCATTGATGATGAAGGCCGAGTTAATGCATTACACTACATTTCATATGCATTAACTCGTGTATTATGGAGACCCCTTGACTCTTTACCCTCATTTTTACCTTATGGGATTTGAATGCGACCAGTGGCGGGGAGATTATGGACTTAGGAAACTATTTGTTTTGTGTTTTTACTTAACACCCATTAAATGTGTATCTCGTGTCTTTAACCTACCCTATATTATTTTCTTAGAGGATGATTCATCCCGTAAGCCTTTGTGTTGTGCCAACCCATTTGCCTTTTTAAACAAGTTGCATCTAGGCTCTAGTGGTGAAGCTTAGTATCCTGGCCAAGCTTATGATAGAATACTCGCCATTACTGAGCAGTTTAGTAATCACCAAAAATGAAACACATAGATTAGTGAGAGTATGAGTGTATTTCAATTTTCCTTTTTGAGAGGTGCTCAGTTTGAAATTTTCTAGCATAGGTAATTTTTAACATCATATCTTCCTGGATAACTAGGGAGATAACTTTTTGAGAATTATTTAATATTTAAAAGGTTATACTTGAGGGCAAGTAGAAGTCAAGTGGGGGGATATTTGATAACATCAAATATTTAATACATTTTCATATCAAATTCCCGTATTTATTGCCTTGCTTTATAGCACTTTTATATGAATTCGATATTTATTTCAATTATTTTGTGAATTCAAGAAATTAAGGCTTTGGAACAAAAAATAGCGAAAATGGTCAAATTTAGTACTGATACTAATTTATTTAGTAGAGGTACTAAAATATTATGGAGGGCTACTATATTTTTATAGAATGTAGCCTATAGGCCAAATGAAGAATTGCACCACTACTATATTATTTAGTAGGGGTACTATATTTTTATTAATTAATGATGCCGAATTGGAAGCTTTGAAGACGTTACGGCGTAACGGCCCGTTGGGTTATTAATTAACACGAAGATTCGGTGCTGACGAGGCTTTACGACATAACGTCTAATATGGTTACGCCGTAATCGTTTATTATGGAAATGATTTCGATGATTGACTAAGGGTTACGGTGCAACGCGATTATTAATGACGCCGTAACCAAAATATTTATTATAGAAGGAAAGCCGCGTCAAGAAGGTTACGATGTAACCATGTATTGGGTTACGCCGTAAATTCATAGGGACTGAAGTTGCGCAAAAGGGACGATGTTTCATTAATTATTACACTTTCAAATGGAACAACAAGGGCTATAATCGTCAAAAATGCAAAGTTGCTTTCTAATATAAATAAAGAATGATATCTCATTCTTTTATTCATTCATTCGGTGGTAGTTGACCAAAAAGAAAAGGGGATAAGTGTACGCAGCAGTAGTTGGGGCAAACCCTTCGGGGTTTGCCATGACGTTCGACTAGGGGATCGAGAGCATTAATTCGGCACAACTTGTAATAATACTTCAATTTATTATTGTCAATTTAATTATATTATTATTTTGATTGAGCAAATCACGCGGTTTAATTTATTGTTGTTATGTTATTATTTGTTCTTGGCTTTTAATTATTTAATTATCTTTTTGATTATTAATTTATGATCCCGTCGTTTATCGCTTTCTTTATTATTTTATGTAGTGCATTTAAGTGAACCTTGTGCCCTGTATTTGTATTAAGTTAAGGTTGTAAGAATCTGAGTGGAAAGAGACCCTCTCACTCAAGCATTTTCAATTCTCCAATTGAAAGACCAATTTTCATTGGTGGTTCAGCTTTGATGATAATGATGATCCTTTAATTTTAATACTTTGTTAAGAGTGCAAACTAATGAGGAGACTATCTGTTTAGGATTCAAATTATCTCATAAGATAAGTGACATTTAAATTGCGGGTAAACATTGCATAGGAGATCATAGTAATTAATTGTGTTCTTCCTTTCTAGTTGTCCACCACTATACCAACTCCCTTTTTGACAAGCTAGGCTTACCACCAAAACAACTCCACAATGAATTCATCAACTCAAATCAATCTTTATTTCCTGCTTTCTTAGGTAGAATAATAAAATCAATTAGACGATTAAAGACACAAACCGTTTTCTGGGTCGAAACCCGTACTTACCAATCACTACACTATATACGATAGGGTACACTGCTCTTTTATGCGTAGGAATAGTCGAGGTATTTAGGGTTTTATAAACGTAAAACCTGGCGTAGTTTTATTTAAAAGAAATTACGCATCATTTGTACGAAATCTAATAATTTTAGGAAGTTTAGGAAAAATCCGAACGTTAAGGACGCCACCTAAAATTTGATAAGTCCATCTTACATCTAAAGGTTCTTATGGAATATTCTTAAACGCTTCTTAATTTCTACTCTTCATCACGGCAATATATATTTTACTTAGTAAAAACTTACAATTTCTAGTAGTGTTCGGCATTATCAAAATTTAATCTTTTAGAAAGGTTAGAATGCACCCTATTGATATATTAGTGGTACAATAGTTTTTGCTAAGGTTTTTAAAGCTCAAACGAACTCAAAATCGCTCGAAAAGTCATTTTCGTGATTCAATCAGCACTTTCTATTTTCGTATCCTAAAAGTGACTACTTAAAAGTGAATTATCTCTCTCAATATTGACTTTCAGGCCTCAAAAGCTAGCGCTGTCAGTGATAAAACTTCATTTCGGACAAATTTTGTGTTTTACACTTTAGCCGGTTCGGAGACGAGGAGGGTCAAAATTTTGATTTAAAATCTGATCATAATATAAATTTAAAGCTGTCAAAATTTACTAGTTTTCGCCTATCATAAAATGACCATAACTTCTTCGTTTCAAATTCGATTTCCATGTTTTTTATATCAAAACCTTCGTATGGATGAGTTCTATTGAATGTTTAAAGCTTTATCTTTTAACAATGTTTTTAAACCAACCTGATCACGCTTACCATATTCGGATGCCAATATATATCTAGTCAAAACGTCACCAAAACTTCATCATCAATTCTCAAATCCCAAAACTAACCTAAACTCCATCGTCTACTTAATTCACAACAAAAACCACTCTTACATTCTAGATATCAATCGCCAATCAATCTCAACAAACTTTTTATGCTTAAACAATCACTACGAAGCTAAAAGTGCTCATAAAACGCAAAACAAAGAATAAATTTTCAAACTTTACGAAATGGATTGTACAACTTTAATCATTTTAGTGTTTTTTTTAGAAATAGCCACAAACTTAGATGATATCAAGATTTTTAAAGAAAACACATGTTGGTGAAAGAAAGATTTGTGTAGGAGTTTACACAAATGATGATGAAGAAGTTACTTACTTGATTTCAAGAGAAAAGAGAATAAGGCCTCGATCTTTAACCCAAAATCAACTAATAAATACCCGAAAATCACAAACAAAAGAACCCAAACAATACTTAAAATAACCCATGATCACAACCATTTTCAATCATGAAATAAATGAGCAACAAACACCAAGAGAGGATGTTTGTTTAGCCGACGACGCAAGAAAGAAAGGAGGAAGGGAGAGAAAGATTTTTTATGTGTGTTTTTAGTGAGAGAAATATTTTGGTGAAATGAATGGAAGGAATGGATAAGTAAGAAATTGTGGTGTTTAGGTGGAATGTATGGAATTGAACCTAGAACCATCTAAAATTAGAATCCTAGGAGGATAAGCACCAAAAGGAGACTAACTTCCTAAATTTGAGGAGCCTTATTGGCTAGAGGGGGGGGGGGGGAATGATAACCAAAGGGAAGGGAGGGGGTATTTTTTTCTATTTTTCAATTCCTTTCCGCTAGATATTTTTCTAAGATGATATAATTATTTTTGGCTTGCTTAAAGTTTAATTCTAGTAAATTACGCATTGTTCGTAAAATTTAGGAATACGCAGCAACTCAAAAGAAAAATACAAAAATTTAGATAACCATTCAAAAGATAAAACTCGACATTTACCGAAAGACTACATTAAATAGCTAGCCGGTAAGCTTCCGGTAACGATTCTTAAATACACGTAGGATAACTTCCCAGTTAAGGATCCACTCAGCACGTAACTTTAAAAAGTTAAAATATTGCACGTAAAAGTCAAAGATGTTGACTTGGGAATTTAAAGAGTGTTACAGTCTTTCTCTGCTGAAAGAGCTTTATCCCGAAATCTTACGTCATAGTACTTGCAGAAGGTATGGGTTTAGCGAAAAGATGCAGATATTTCTTCTCAAACTGGTCCTCGCATTCCTGAGTAAATTCGGGACCTCTCCTCTAATTCTAACGTACCTTTACAATTAAGATACGACTTTGCTTCAAACGTTTGACCTCACGGTCTATGATTTTGACAGGTTCTTCAACAAAGTAGAGCTTGTCATCGATTTGGATTTCATCCAACGGAATGGCGAGTGTTTCGTTGGATAAACACTTATTCAAATTCGACACGTGAAAAGTACTATGTACTCGGCTCAGTTGTTCTGGGAGTTCAAGTCGATAAGCAGCGGTTCCAACTTTAGCTAAAATCTTGAAAGGTCCAATATATAGGGGTTTTAGCTTTCCCCATTTGCTAAAACGTATAACCCCTTTCCATGGGGACATTTTCACCAAGACCTTGTCTCCAACCTAAAACTCGAGAAGTTTACGCCTATTATCGGCATAGCTCTTTTGACAATCGCGAGCAGCCTGAATTTGACTCTTGATTTGAATAATCTTCTCGGTCGTCTCATGAATGATCTTTGGTCTGGTGAGTTGGCTATCCCCAACTTCAGTCTAACAAACGGGTGATCGACACTTACGACCGTACAGTTCCTCAAAGGAGCAGCTTTAATGCTCGCGTGATAACTGTTGTTGTATGAAAACTCCACCAAGGGTAGATGTCTATCTGAGCCTTTTCCAAAGTCCATCACACAGGCACGTAGCATGTCTTCTAACGTCTGAATACTCCTCTCACTTTGACCATCATTTTGCGGATGATAAGCCGTGCTCATATCTAGATGAGTACCTAAGGATTTTTGAAGCAATTTCCAAAATTGGGAAGTAAATCTGCTATCTCTATCGGAGATGATCGAAACTGGCACTCCATGCCTTGAGGCTACTTCTTTCAGGTACTGTCTCGTTAGTTTCTCCATTAAATCGGTTTCTTTTATCGGTAGGAAATGTGCAAACTTAGTCAGACGATCAACGATTACCCAAATCGTATCCTGACCAGTCGATGTCTTTGGCAGCTTAGTAATGAAATCCATGGTAATCTTTTCCCATTTCCACTGAGGAATCTCAGTTTGAACCAACAACCCAGATGGTTTTTGGTGTTCTGCCTTGACTTTAGCACATGTCAGACACTTACTAATGAAGGTGGAAATCTCTGCCTTCATATTGGGCCACCAATATAACTTCTTGAGATTGTGATACATCTTATCAGATCCTGGATGAATAGAGTACTTGGACTTGTGTGACTCATTCATGATTAAGTCTCTTAACCCTCGAAAACACGACACCTAACTTCGCTTCTCAATACAATGCGTTCCATCAGCACGAGTCTTAAAATTTTTGTTCATTCCATTGAGATTCTCTTCTCTAACGTTCTCCTCCTTTAACGCTTCAACTTAAGCATTTAAAATCTAAGATGGGAGATTCAAGTCATTCGTCATCATCAAGGCTCGAACTCATAGTGGCTTAATTCTCTCCTTTCAGCTTAAGGCATCTGCTACTACGTTCGCCTTCCCAGGGTGATAACGAATCTCACAATTGTAATCACTTAGCAGTTCCAACAACCGATGTTGTCTCATGTTCAACTCCTTCTGATCTAGAATATGTTGCAAACTCTTATGATCGGTGAACACAACGCATTTTGTGTCGTACAAGCAGTGTCTCTAAATCTTTAGAACGAACACCACAGCTCCAAGCTCCAAATCGTGGGTGGTGTAGTTCTTTTCATGAACTTTGAGTTGGCGAGTTGCGTAAGCTATCACTTTCTCTCTCTGCATCAAAACCGGGCCTAATTCTTTATGCGAAGCATCATAATAGACCACGAAGTCTTCACTTCCTTCGGGTAAGGCCAAAATTGGCGCACTACACAGTTTCTGCTTTAGTAGTTGGAATGCAGCTTCTTCTTTTTCTCCCTAATCAAACTTTATGGTCTTTTGAGTCAACTTAGTCATAGGCTTAGAGATCCTCGAAAAGCCTTCAATAAATCGTCGATAATAACCAGCAAGACCTAAGAATTAGTGAATCTTTGTTGGTGTCTTAGGTGATGCCCAATCTTTGATTGACTCAATCTTAGCTGGATCAACGTAAATGCCTTCACTATCAATCACGTGACTGAGAAACTATAATTTCGAAAGTCAAAATTCACACTTGGATAATTTAGCGTACAATTCCTCCTTCTTAAGTAATTCCATGATTAGCTTAAAGTGTTCCTTATGCTCCTTCTTATTCTTGGAGTAAATCAAGATGTCGTCTATGAATACTATCACAAACTTATCTAGATACGGCTTGCACACCCGATTCATCATATCCATGAATACCGCTGGTGCGTTGGTTAGTCTAAAAGGCATCACTTAGAGCTCATAGTGACCATAACGAGTCCTAAACGCGGTCTTAGGTATATCCCCTTCTCAAACCCTAAGTTTGTGATGACCTGACCTGAGGTGACTTTTTGAGTAGATACTAGATCCTGGTAGTTGACCGTGATAAGTGTTAAATTGTATATATTAAATACCCAGGATTTCACCAATAAAAGCCAAAAATATGCCAAAAGATGGAAAAATGTGTGCTTTTGTGTCTCAATGTGCAGGAAAGGATATTAAAGTCAAAAAGAGCAAAAACAAGCTAAAACCGACAAGAAACGGAAAAGACAAGTACAAGACAAGTACAAGAGAGAGATTTGAAGCCAATTTCAAAGCCGGATCAAGACCGTGGTTGAGAAAAGGACAAAAGTTTGAAGTAAAAGACCATTTTGCCCGTACAATGAAAGATGAAAAGACTAAAGTACCCTTGGGCCTTTCTATACCATTCATATTACAAAAGCCCAAAAATGAGCCCAATACAAAATCCCATTACTTGTTTATTAAACCACAAGGGCCGGAATTGACAACTTTTGAACTCATTTTACATTACAATTGTGGAAATGAAACACAA
>BQNB010179946.1:0-12724 GCA_026074375.1 Tanacetum coccineum | reverse complement strand
AGCTCCCTGAATTGAACAATGTGGTACCTCTTCGATCCGACACCATTCGGTTGGTGCAAAACGGATGCACCAACACCTTAAGGATTTTCTTAGACTAGTGGACTCACTTGATCTTAATGGTGACAATAGGGAAAGAATGCGCCTGCATTTATTTCAATTTTCCCTTCTCGATCAAGCTAACAATTGGCTTGAACGTCTTCCAACAGGATCCATCACCACATGGGAGGATCTTACTACTCATTTTCTTGCTTAATTCTTTCCACTAGGAAGGACTGCAAAACTCTGCAACGACATCCTTATGTTCCAACATTATAAAGGAGAATCTCTTTCTGAAGCATGGACTCGTTTCAAGGACTTACTCCAAAAAGTCCCTCATCATGGCATCGATCTTTGGATCCAAGTCCAAATCTTTTATGACTATGTTAATCCCGTCACAAGACAAACCATTGACCAATCGGCCGGTGGCAAGCTTCGTGACAGGAATGCCAAAGAATCCTGGGCATTATTAGAGGACCTCGCCCTCTATGACAACGAAAGTTAGAACGACCCAAGGGTTTTTGATAAGCCTGTCAAGGCAATCTCTTTGCCTCAAGATGACCCAAGTACATCTGACCGTCGTCTAATCGAGCTGGAAAATCAAGTCCAACGCTCGATGGAAGCTTATCTTGCTTCTAAGCAACCTATTCAAGTGAACAAAATCACTTCTTTATGTGAGATCTGTAGTGGTCCCTACGACACTCAGTACTGCATGGAAAATCCTGAACAACCCTTTGTTGAATATGCATCCTCGCGTACCGACAAAGCGGGAGGTAAGTGGTACACTTTCAAGCCCGAGCAAAACAATCTTGGTGACATCTACAATCCGTCATTGAAAAGTTACCCAAACCTTAGGTGGAGACAACCCTAAAATTCTTAAAATAAATTTTCAAACCCACCTAACCGGTTCCAATCCAACGGTTCGATCCCGAACCATTCCTTCAACAACGATCCTTAAAATTTCAATTATCAATCAAATCTCGAAGGATTGGTGTCCAACTTCATGGCATCTCAAGACGCTAGATTGTCTAAGTTTGTAGCCGATTTCAAGAAACAACAAAGCGAGATGACCAATAAAATTGACACAGTCTTGAAGGCCATCACCGATCGAATAGTTGGAGCGCTTCCTAGCGACACGGTTAAGAACCCGAAACTGAATGTTAACTCTACTTCTCCAGTTTTGTTTGCTTGTTCTTACCTAACAATAGATCCCCAATGCTCATCTCACCCCTATAATTTGATCAATACAGTCAAAAAGTGTTCCAATGAGTCAAACCATCCCCAAAAAGACCAGCCACAACCGGCCACAGAAATTAGAACACAACAACCTGAAGAACCCGAGAAAACTTTTGAAGATGAATTCAAGGATTTTCATCTCAACCTTTCGGTTCTCGAAGTCCTAGCTCATGCTCTAATATACAATGCAATTCTGGACAAATACGTGGAGAGCTTAGAGCTAGGCAAAAATAGGTCCATGTTCATCCAAGGCGAGATGCCTAAAAAGATAGAATACCCTGGACTGTTCACTCTACCTTTTAGGATAGGGAACTCTAAACCTTTTGATACTTTAGCAGATTTAGGGGCTTGCGTAAACATAATCCCGTTATACCTTTTCAAAAAGCTCAACATGAGACTGTTAGAGGAAACCAACCATGTATTCGGGCCAGCAGATGGAACCAAGTCCTATCATATTGGAATTGTTAGAGATGTAGAAGTCCATATAGGGAGACTAAAACTCCTAACCGACTTTTATGTAATCGACATGAAGAAGGACCCCGAAACCCCTTTACTAGTAGGAAGAGGATTCCTAGCAACCGTCAATGCGGTTATAGATTGTAGGAAAGCCAAAATAGCGGTAGGAGAAGGGATCACTAGGTCAGTGTTCGGAGTAAAATGAATTGAACTAGGTCAAGAGGAAGCACCCTATTGGACCATACTAGGAAAAAGAGAGTCATACAACCATGACCTAGTTCAGATGATGTGGGTGCACAAACTCCTTACTATGCTAGAAAGGACTTCTTTGACTGTCATTTGCCCAAGGAATGGGAAATAGCTAGAGATGCCTAGATAAATCCCTTTAAGGACGTCCTAGTGTTTAGGCGAATGGTATAATTCCTAGGGGTCTTACCAATAAACCTTAAGGGAAACATGTGGGAGTCAGAAGACTTAATAGGAAATCCGATCAATTGGGACAAATTACCCAAAGATGGAGATGGGGCATGGCAAGCTAAAATTAGGATAATTGATCTGGATTGAGAAGAATTCACCAAAACATTTCAATCAATCCCTACCTCTAGAAAACTTTCCAAAAAAGAGAATCCAAGAGAGATCATCGACTTGGATCATTTCCATGACACGTAAGGACGTGTGACTTCGAGTCTAGCTACAAGACTCGTAAATAAAGAAAAAGGATATTTTGGGAGGCAACCCAATATTTACTTTTCCATTTAGATGTCTTGTGTTTTAATTCTTTATTATTTATTTTATAATGTTTGAATCATTTTATAATCATGCTTTGCTTTGTCTTTAACTTCGTCTTATTAACAATCAAAGGTATTTTGCATAAAATAAGTGTAGGGGGATATATCCGGTTTATAAGAACCAGATTCAAACATTTAAAATAAATTGTTTAATAAACAATAATATTAATAATATAATTATAATATATTACTAATCATTATTAGATCCATTATATCATTTAAGTAAAATTATAATATATAATATAATAATCATAATAATATTTTAATTATATATAATATATTTAATATAAAATAATATTAATTAATAAATAATAATAATATTAAAATAAATAATATTCCTAAGAATATTAATATATAACATAATATGATATATTATTAATAAATCTTAATAATTCTTATTATTATATTAAATAATAATATTTTAGTTTTAAACATAATATAAAATAAACTAACTACAATATACACTAACAACCACCTCTTCACCATTCCACTCCCACACCACCAAATCTCATGCACACATATCAACACCAACGCAACATAACTAACACAACTCACAGACCACAAAAACCTCACAACACACCGCTTCACAACCACACTCCACTTCTCAAACACCACACATGATAACATACACATCTAAAACACAACACATAACAACGATCAACCAAACCACCACTACACCCCCCTCATCACACTAACCAACACCAACCAACCACAAACCCACCCCACATCTAGACACCACACACACAACCACACCAACCGACAAAAACACAAACCCACCACCAACCCACACCACAACATCATCAAACAACTCCCAACACCCACCACACCACTACCAACACAAAACATCAACGCAACAAACCCACCACAATCAAACCACCACACCACCAAAAACAACACCAAAACAACAACCAATAGCCAACACACACCAAACCTCAAACAGACAACACAGCAACACACTTACATACAAACATCACATGCCAATCACCACAACGCTAAAACAACTCACTTCAAAACATACACACCAGACATAAGAACCCACCCCATCCCCACAACCACACACACCCACACGCACTCCCACCAATGGCCTAAGCAACCAACACACACACATCTTCACACAAACATAACAGCCACTAAAACACAACCAACTCACAAATCCATAAAAATGACCACACAATAGACTCAACACTCCACACACCCCCCACAACAACAACAACAACACACACCACCACATGCAACCAACACACTAACCACATACCAAACACCACAACCACTAACATAACAGAACACCCACACAAACCATCCATTACACACAACACATCCCAACCACACACCACCCCACCCACACACACAACACCCACAACACCCAACACCCAGGAGCCTCATAAGAACAACACACACACAACCACCACCACATCAACAACACCACGCACCACAACCACCAACACTCACAACCACCACAAACATTACTCAATCCACACACAACCATTACAACCCGACCACCCAAATACCACAAAAACCACCACCTCCAACCCACAACACACCACCACAAACAACACCAACACCCAACCACACACCAAGCAACCAACCACCCAAAAACCACACACCATCAAACACACACCCAAACCCCCCACCACCACCCGACCACACACCACCAACAGCCACGACTCCACAATACCAAATACACATCACATCCCACCAAAACACCTAACACCCCCACACACATAACTACCACAATCCCAACACACTGAACAACACCACTCTCATTAAACCAAAACAACAAAACAACCAACACCACACACAACAACACACAACACCAAATACACCACGACCCGACACAACTCACACGACAACCACATCAAACACACCACACACACACCAACCCAACAACAAAATCACCAATACACCAAACAAACAGCAACCATAAACTACACAAAAACCATACGCCACCTACACCAAAACAACCAACCACTAACAACCCACACAACCACAACACATCCACCCACATCAAACCATCCGCCCAAAACCACCCAAAACCACACCAGCTTCACTCAACAACAAACACCCCCCCAACACACCGCACAACCATAACAGACAACAAACATCCACCACCACACTCACAACACACCACTCCACCAACCAAAAAACCAAACATATAGATCATCCACCACATCCACCCCGCCACCTCAACCCAACCACCAACCTCAACCCACAACCAACAACAAATAGCTGACCACACCACACCACAAACCACCAAACTCAACAACACAGTTCAAACAACCACACTCCCAAATACAACCACAAAACACACCCTCCCACCCACACCGCACACACACATCACAACACACACCACATCACAAAGCCAACAAAAAACAACAAACCCCAAACCACAACCTAAACAACCACCAACACCACAACACACAACATACCCACAAACCACCAACCACCAACACACACCAATCAACCAACAACCACCACAACAACATCCAAAACCACAAGCACACGATCAAACAGATCCAAACACACCACCCCACACACCACACCTCAATGAACCCCCACACCCAAGCCATACACAAAACCCACCTCAACACACAACTACATCCACAACCAACAAAACACCACCCACCCCCTCCAACCAACCATCCAACACCAACGACACATATCCCAACAACCACAAACAACACACAACCCCCCAAAAACCACCCACAAACACGAAACCCACCAACCACAACACACCACAACCAAAACACACAAACACCCCACCACCCGCACAACCTTACCACACACACAAAACATAATGATCATAAATCCACCAATACACCAACCAAAATAAACCCACCCCACCACCTCACCCTCCACAACCACCACACACCACAATCACAGCAACCACACAACACCACACACGACAAACCACAATCACACAAAACCACAACACCACTAACCCAACCCACAACAAACACCACACACACCAAAACCAACAACACTCCACAACCACCACCGAAACGAAACACACCACCAACCCAACCACACAACAACCAAACAACAATCACTCATCCAACCACCCACAACACACAACAACGAGCACACATAACACACCACACACAACAAACCCCCTCTAACAACACCCCACACTCCCCAACCACCACCACACCACAACCCCAGACGACAACGAACACATAATCCACAACACTATACCCAAAACAGCACAACATACCAAACAAAACTCTAAACAACAAACAACCCAACACACAAACCACACACGACCAAACCAGCCACAAACCAGCAACCAACACACAACCAACACCAACCACACCAGGCCCCACACAACCAACCACCAACCAAATCCAACAACTCGACCTACACCACAAACCATCAAACCTCACCACAGACCCACAACACCACCACACACACCACACCTAACAGACCACCAACCACCCCCCCAACAAAATCCCACCCCAACACACACATAACAACCCAAACACATCAACACAATCACACAACAACAACCTAACCCCACAAAACGCCCAATCAACCCTAAACGACAAAAAACCACACGCCACCCACCCAAGCAAACAAACAACACCCCATACAACCACACCAAAAACCACACACAACCCAACCAACACCCCCAAATAAACCAACAACACAAACACACCACCACCAACAACAACCACATACCATCAACCACAACCAACCACCACCCCATCACAAACCACCCACCACACCCCCCAAACCACAACCACACCATCAACACACACATAACACCACAATCACACACGACAAAAACCGCAACACACCAGCAACCAAACTAAACCACCATAACAACCCCCCTCCACAAACCCCCTCAAAATTCCATCATCCTAACACCCACAACCATATCCCCACCCTCAGCCATACCAACAAACGAAACTCCACATCACCAACCATAAACACTGACACCAACGTCATCAAACACCATCCTCATCAACCACAAAACCACACAACCAAAACCACCAACCACAACAATCCAACACACCACCAACAACAACAGAAACAACCACCACAACAAAACACAAACAACCATAAACCTAACACACTATACATAAACAAACAACAGTCACCCCAAACCACCACTCCAGCACACCAACCACACACACCCAACCAACAAACCAACATCACCAACCCAATACAACCAACAAACAACACCCAAACATTCGCCAAACACATAACCAACCACCCAACAACTCATCACACTACAAACCACCACCACCACCATAACCACCCAAATCCCAACAGCACCCACACCTCGACAAAACCACACGCACCGACTACAAAACTAAATATCACCCACCCTCCAACCCAACAGACAACAAGCCCACCACCACATAACAAAAACACACCCCACCACAACTAAACCACAAACACAAGCACCACCCACAAACCCACACCATCTCACATACACACACCAACCAACCCCAACACAACCCTCACACTACACCATTCACACCAACCAATCCAAATCACGACGAAACAACAATCCACCCACGTCCTGATTAAAAGTGTAATGTCGGATTCACAAGCACAGCCAGCCACATACAACAACAAAACAACCCAAAACAACCACCACAATCCAACCACAGACACAACTTACAAACCACACACCACCCACACCACAACCACAACAACACCACACCAACCCACTACAACACAACACCCACACCACACACACCACCACAAGGCAAAACACATACAACACCCAACAATCACACCAACCCGCATGATCCAACCCCAAACCACCTCACCACAACTCCAAATCAAAAACCCCACACACACCACAGAAACCAAAAAACACCCCCCAACACCCCACACATCCCACAACAAACCAACAATCACAACCAACCCAAAACCAACCCACTAAACAACCTACACATCCATCCCCACTCTTCACACAACGAAACACACCAACACCATCAACCCCCACACAACTCAAACCACACCACCCCACCAGCCACAACAAAAAACCAAAAATACGACACCACTTCAACCAAAGCCCACCCACACCACAACCTACACACACTCTCCCCAACACCACACACCACACCAATGTGCCAACACACTCCACTACCCACAACAACAATCACACATAACATCCAAGCCAACCCACCCATACCACAAACACAGCTTCCACCAAAAACCATAAACACCACGCATATCCCACACCCACAACACCCACAACCACAAACACCCTAAACACCATACAAAACCACCACCAACACCAACCACAAACACCACAAACAAACGCACAACACACCACCAAAACACCCCAACCAAAAAAACATAATCCACCACAACCACCTCACCAACATAACCCAACACCACTCAACACACATACCACATCCAAACACCAACACACTATCAACACACCACTCACCCAAACACCATACAACCCCATCACACACCACACAACACACACACCACAACCACTCCAACTACGAGCTCACAACAACCTCACAACCCTCAGAATACACACAACAACTCCCAGCCATACACAATCAAAAAACACAACTCAACCACACAGCTATACACCAAACCACCAACTCACCACCCCTAAACCAAATCACCACAACACACTTCCACCACACCAATCCCACCAATCCAACAAACACTCAGCAACACCACACTCCAACAACACCCAACCCAACCACACACACACATCCCCAATCCACCTCATAACCACAACATCATTCAACCTTCACACACCCATACACCCAAAACAACACACGCCACAAACCACACACAACTAAAACCCAACACAACTCACGCCACAACCAACCAATCCAGCAACTTCCCTCACAACACTCACATCTAGCACACCGACACTTACAACCACACAACACAAAACACTCACCACACAGACTCCACACCAAAAACAACCAAACAAAAACACAAAAACATAAAAACACGACGCTCCACTAAAACACTCCAAAACCAGCCACAACAAAAAAGCAACAGACACTTCAAAACACTCAACTCATTCAAAAAGCCCACTACCTACCACATCAAAGCCACACCCTACTTAACAATCAACCCACTCAAAACCACAACAACTTACGCACCACAACACACATCCCACAACAAAAACATCCAAAATACACCACACCAACAAACCATCACCACCTCACACCACAACCTCTCAACAATCCAATCTCCCCCCACAAACATCCACACAACCACACACCCCCAACCAACACCCAAATCCCACAACCCAATACCCAAACACACAACATACCCTCCACACAACGACCACCACACAAACACACTCCAAAAAACACCCCTCACCACCCAAGCTAACCACATCCACAACACAGCACACCACAAGATACGCATTCAAAAACCCACAACCAACAACACCAAGAACCACAATTCTCATAACACACCCAATAACCCAACTCCAACACAACGCAACAAACACACTACACACCACAACCACACTGCCATCAACTCCGCTTCCACCCACCCACACAACCACCCAACCACCTCAAACCTGACAAACAAACCACCAACCTACCCCCATCCAATCCATAAAACACAAAATAACCATACACTCTCAAAACCAGCTCACGACCACATCCGAAACCCCACCACCAATAAACATACACAACCAACTACAATCAAACAAAAAACCCCCCTAACACCACAACACACCCAACTCACAAAACACTCTCCATCAACAAACAATAACCAACACATACCAAACCACCAAAAACACCAACACACACCCAAACACTACACCCAACAACTACACAAACCACAACACCCAAACCTACCTACAAACACCAACAAAACCACCAACTACACACCCAAAAACAACACACCACAAGCAACCACAACCACTCAAACAAACACCACTCAACAACACACAAACACACCCCGAACCCCCCAACCACCAAATACCACTACAATCCAACACTCTAAAACACCAAACACACTTAAACCTACGACAATTCAACCAACTCACAGCCACCATCCACCTCACTCACACAACCACACCCACACACGAAACTAACCACCCACACACAAACCAAACCACAACAACCAAATCAAACACTTACCCACACTAACGCACAAATCCCAACACACCACAAACAAAACAAAACACAACCAACACATTCCAACCAAAGAACCCTCCACAACACACCTACAACCACTCACCCTTCCAAAACCACCATCCACAATACACAACCGAACATACCACGCTACAAACACACACACTCAACACTCACACCAAAAAAAAAGCTCAACACCTCCAACCTACCAAACCACAAATCACAAACAAAAACCACCAACTACGAAGCCCCCAAACTAAGACCTGAAAACCGCACCACAGCAAGACAATCAACCACCCCGGTATATCAGTCGTAAAAACCACCATCACTAACACATTCCCTATCGAGCCAGCCATTCACAAACCCACCCTCCTCGGCCCACTCACCTGAGCGTTTAGACGGCCTCGGGAATTAAACCTGATGGCGTCGTGTACACCCGCCCCATTTCATCATCAAACCAATATATCCGTCTAATAGAACAAACGCATATCCCAATTTAAAATATGTAATTTGTAGTCAACCAGCCAACCCAATGATAGCTTGAAACACCTCGCATTAAATCCTATCTTTACTGTTTTTGATAGAGTCAAAAACCCTAAACTTCCTCGTTGTATAATCATATTCCCTCAGATTTTAAACGCTTGTATAGTTGTCTTTATATTTTGATTTACAGTTATATAATTTGACGAGAAAAGCTTGGAAGTTCTATAGGAAGTTTCATTGTACGACTCTTGGAGACGATCTAACTAAGTATTACACATGTTTTCTTCTCCATTAATAGACAAATCCGGGGAGTACAATTTCTTTACTTGTTTTTCCCTTTATTCAATTTATTCGTACTTTTTAATGAACATAGGGACAATGTTCAACTTACGTTAGGGGAAATAAGCCTTAAAAACTATTCCTGTCAATTACCATTTGCTTTACTTTAAATGATGGTTATATTTCGAAACATAGCAAAAAAAGGTAATTTGACCAAAATTAAATTTTATTATAACACATAACCGACTAAAACAAAGTATTAAATAGCGTGCTGCGAGGATAGGAAATGTGTATGACTACACAAAAAACACTCAAAATTCCACCCCAAAAATGTGATGTTCGCTTTTAGATCTTTAGGAATTTGGGTATCCATTATTGATACCCAAGATAGTTTATACCTTTAGCTTGTTCAAGTTAAGGTTTATGTATACCCATTGATGTTATATGCCTCGTATTTCACTATGGTGGCGCTTGGCCCATATGATATCCACCTTACAGTTTCTGATACACTATCTTTGGATATCGCTAACTCTCTCTCAACATGAATTTCATTACAAGTATATATTACCTTTAAATTGCAGGAACAACAAACAAACAATTAAAGAATAGGAGTGTTTGGGATAATGAAATGGTGTACTGGTGGACCTCTATCTAATGTCATATACAGGAGGGACACTTCACATTTTATCTCAACTCACTTCTATTTAGCAACAAAAAAACAATTATAAACAACATACGAGAACCACTTAGCAAAAGATTTATTGTGCTCATTCTCTAGCGATGCTATTCGTTTACCCAGGTTTTTTGTTTTCAAAACTTGCTTGTGTCGCCTGAAACAAAACAATGTCTTTGATTATTATATTTGATAGAGCATTTTAAGCAACGAAATAGACATGTGTTAGTAATACTGTTAGCCTTAAAATATTGAGCCGAACAGGAAGTTCGTTCATTACGTGTACGAGTCTCGGTCATTTAATTAGTTAATGTTGTAATAGTTTATAGTATAATATCGGGAATCGAGCTCGATAGTTAAACTAATATTGTATATGTTTCGGGTTTAATCCCAAGCAAAACCCGAGCCCGAGTCCTAGTTAAATATCCCACGCGTCACTTAATGTGTCGGGGTATATATATAACTTTTCCTCCTAGGAAAAGTTAGTAGTTGTTCATTCTAAAATAATTTTTCCTTTTCCTATTTTCTCTCATCTCTCTCTCTCTTTATTCTTTCTCTCTCTACAAAACAACTCACTCTCTTTCTCTTTTCTAGATCAAATTCGTGTATGATATATATGTTATGAAGTGTTAACGGGATCCTACAATTAGCATCAGAGCTACGTGTGGATTCGTGGTTAATTATTGTGGTTAAAAAGATCAAATTTGTGGTTCATTTTGAAGCAAAAAAAGCTCACGGCTCATTTTTTATTTTGGCATATTTGTTTGTTAATCTTGATCTTCTCTTGTTCTACACATCAAAAAGGTTAGATTGTAACAATTTCGTGTGTTATACAAGCTCCAAGTTTGAAATATTAAGCTAATAAAGTTTGATGTTCTAAGTGGAGAGTTGCTTTGTTTTTAAGGAATCACGAGGAAATACATGTTAATGTATGTTTTATCTTCATATACCCACTTAGTATTGCGTGTTAAAGCTTAGTTTCGTGGCTAAAAAGATCATAAGGCTTGATTTTGCTCAATTCGACCTAGTGTTCTTCGTGGAGGTTTGGTTATAATATTGTTTTCTACCTGGCGGTTTGACCAAATACGGGACAAGATCCGTAAATTTAGGAAAAAGTCAAAGGCGAGTTGATTATTTTAATCAACAAAACAACCGGCGGTTTGCCTATTTTAGACGGCGAGTTGCATTGGTGGCGAGTTAATAAACAATCCACGGCGAGTTGTTATAAAAACAAGGTGAGTTGCTCTATATACGGCGATTTGAATATCTTATTCACGGCGAGTTAGTCAGACTAGGCAGCGGTTTGTTTATTTTAAATACACGGCGAGTTGCCACAAAAGACAGCGGTTTGCCAAAGTTTGCTCACTGAGATCACAAGGCGGTTTGTTCAAATTACTCGGTGGTTTGATTATTATAATAGGTCGGCGAGTTACTAAGTTAAGCAGCGGTTTGGTCTTAATTACGTGGCGGTTTGCTTAATTTAAAGAGGCGGTTTGCTCATTATTTTAAAGAAAAATTTCATATTAAGCAAATTGGACTTTGGACTTTAATCGACAACCATTAAACATAATTAAAAGATCAAAACAAACCACAATCAAGGACTTAAAAGACAAATCTAACAACAATTGGTATAAACAACAAACAATCAATCATTCACGGTTTTCTTTTGATTTTGTAAAATCCCGTTAAAT
>BQNB010179944.1:2458-12724 GCA_026074375.1 Tanacetum coccineum | reverse complement strand
GATTATATATACTCTTGGATCTGCATGTTTATTACTGTTTTGCTAAGATAATTGCAAGTCTTAGATCGAGGTTCTTTATTTATCTAATGGTTATGTTGAACAAAGTGTTTTTTTGGTAGGGTGTAACCATCTAACTTCTTTATTTTGTTTTCTATTACCCATACTTTCCGAGTAAAGAATTTTTTGCTTTATGCTCCATCATGCCATCTATTTTTATGTTTCCACTATTACTATTTAACACTATTTTGGATAAGAAAGATATTAATATAATGATAACCAGCGCCCTCTGGTCATTATCACACTGTCTATTTTGCTGCTGTTAAAACAAGACTTTGTGAGTAGCAATTTATGGTCATGAAACAACTTGATTTGAGTGACTGAAAAATTCAGTAAACCGGCCTTTATGTCGCTATATATTGCTGATCAATTTAGGCTTCATATCAATAAAAGGTGGAACAAAAGTAACAGGCTTTTGTGTCATCAAAACCTCTCAGCAATCAATCTTCACGTCGAATTAATATTGGTTACACCCACTTTCTAGTGTTACTATGGGATGGCAGGTACTTGGGGTTGTTTAATAGGTGAAGTTCCTAAAAGCCTACAGTGACACTTTTTCAGCTTCTTGTTACATTAATCTAGTGTCATAATGTTATATGTTTCTTTTTCAACATGGACGAACTGTGATATGTTTCTTGACGATATATATTGTTCATACGCTAGTTGATACCCGCGCATTGCGGCGGCAATATATATAATAATTATATTATAAATATAGTGAATAAATTGCTAATCCAACAATCTCCGCAATTCTTTACCCGCTTAGTGAAGTCGTTTCACAACACTCTGAATGTATATGTGTTTGTTGTAAGCGTCTGTTTGAGTTTTCCATAGCTTTCCCGCAACGCTATATTAGCATCATCTTTCCTGCAAGTACAAAGACTCACATTCTTTTACCCATCAAACACTCCCTTCATAAGTAAGTATAATTTTGAACAATCAAGTTTGTATTTATTCAAATTAAGGTTAAAGTTGTAAAAATTAAATCAAAATAAAATAAACCTACAAAAATGTAAAAAAACTTTAAACTGATAAAAGTATATCAAAAAAAGAATATTGAACTAAAGAGTAAATTTTTTTAGAAAATATTTTAATTTGTAAAATAAATAGTTAAAAAGATATTTCAATTTGTAAAATAAAAGTAATTTTTTAATTGAGTTTCACTCTAAAATGTGATTTCTTACCGTTTGTAAAAAATGAGATGGGTTAAGGTCACTTCAACGTATCTTAATTTTTGATGAACCCACAACTTAACTGCTTTATATAGTTAGATAATATAGCTTCTTTAATAAACATTGGTTCTTCGATCAAGTTTTAATGGCTTTCTAGTCGGATTGTTTCTGCATTTCGAATGTGCAGTTTCATTCGAAGCTTTCGACAAATGTGCTATTGAGATACTGAGCCCTTATGGTATCTCGTACACATTCCGACGATTGGCCGAGCGAATAAGTCAACTTCAAAGTGGATTTGTTGTGCGAAGAGTGCGTTATGACCCGTGGCTTCCTTTCTTGGCTATGAAAAGCATCTGTGCTAGTGCTGTACTGACTTACGAACAAGCAGTCCAAGGCCTTACCTGGCGAACAGCCTTCCTTACCGAAGAATAAGCAGCTCTCGCTAGCAGGGAATCTAGTTCAGCAAGGTCCATAGGGTGAGCTCGCTTGAAGCTTGGTCTACTGCATTTGTTCCTAGTCCCTTTTGACATTTGCATATGCAGTAGTAACCTTTGTTACTACTGTTGTCCTTTTTGATTGCATTTAGGCTAGTAATTTTAGGATCTAGGGTCTTAAAATTAGTAAGTTAATAGTATTCACATAGTTTAATATAATTTAGGTCTTGCCTTATAGTTTCTAGTTTAATTGCTTAGTTGAATTTAGCTTAAAAAGTCATAAAATTAGCCAAAAAAGCCAAAAACAGTAGTTATGGTAAGTGGCCTTTAAAACTTAGATTATTGGCTTATAGGAATAGATTTTATGCATGATATTAAGAGCTTATATGTAGATTGTCTAGTTTCCAAAAGCTTAGTTTCTGTCCTAGCTTATTTTGCTTATTAGCTTTTCTTGATTTTGAGCTTCTAGTGTTTAATTCTGAGTTTGCTGATTTTAATCATAAATTTAGATAACTTAAAGTGTTTTTAGTTAGTGTAGCTTATCAAAATTAACTTCCTTACATCTTAAATTTGAGCTTAATTTGAGCTTTATGCAAGTGCTTTAGTCCAAACAAGCAAAAGTAAGCTTAAGACCTCACTTTCTGAGGTCAGACACTTCAAAAGCTCTTTAGAGCTTATTTTTGAGTTTGAGCTTAAGCTCCTTTTATTAAAAGTGCTTAGAATAGTGTTCTTAATAAGTTCTGGCTTTTAGATTTCAAAAATAAAAAAAAATTGCAAAATAGGGTGTTAATGGGACTTAAACCCGTGACCTCTTGCACACAAACACACACACTTACCACCATGCTTCATTAGCTTATCCGTTAGCATCTCTCTCCATTTAATTCTTTTACTCATTTTTCTTTTAGCTTATTATTAAAAGTCGTAGCTTAAAATTGCTTATTAGGAGCTTATTAGTTTAGCTGGTAGTGTAAACTTATTTTTCCTTTGAACTTTGTTGCATTTAGGATTTTCCTTGAATTTTTCACATTTTTCCATTTAGTAGATTATTTTTAATCATTTTTCTAAGGTTTTAATTTTCGAAAAATTATAAAAAATAGAAAAAAGTTTCTGAAAAATACAAAAAAATAGTTTTTAGTATTAGAATAAATACTTTTAGGTTTACATTCAGAAAAATCATTTTCAACACTTTTAGATTTTAATTTTCATTTTTAAGCCTTTATTTTTAATTTTAAAANAAAAAAAGTATGAAGGTGGATTGTTTCTTGAACTGTACATGTGCTCAATGGTTTTTTGGTACAACATATAATCAGTTTTGAGGGTTTTTGATATCGCTTATGTGATTATTTATGATTAAATTAAGTTTTTTTTAAATAGACAACTTACAACTGCTAATAAAAGAACTCCAAAAAATAATAAGACTTATAACAAGCAATCCCAAGCACCCCCTTAAATCAATTATTATTATTTTTTGCATTAATCACCATAAATGTTTTCCGTTGCAGTACATGCTATTGGTATGGAGTTAGGAAAACCTGCTGCAATGGCTTCTGCAGTCAGAATCTCACTTTTACTTTGTGCTCTTATCTACTTCTCTATCGGGACTAATCGGGGTACATCTGTTTGGGGATCGATTGAGGCTGATTATTTTATAATCTTTGATCAAGCAACTGGCTCACAGGATTGGCTCATTGTTAAATGACAATAGTTCGTTTATGTATGCGTTCACTTGTTGCTCTGTGTGCACCTTTGTTGAATTTTCTTTGAGGAATAACATTGATGAGCTTCTTTTCCCAAATAAGTCCCTTCTTGCTAAAGACACCAAAAGATTTCTGGCTCTCACATTGATTCTGCTAGGAGTAGCTTACCTCATTGCGATAGCCATTCCAAACATATGGTATTTCTTTCAGTTCATGGGATCAACAGCAGCTGTATGCATTGCCTTCATCTTCCCTGGTGCACTTGTTCTAAGGTAACTTGCGTGCGTGTGTGTAGTTATTTAACAGATGTTGCAATTTTAATCCACAGAGCAGTTAAAAAACATTTATCGTAAATATAAAATTAACTGAAAATAGAGCTCAAACTAAGAAATATATGTTGGAGTAATAAATATTTTAACCGTTTTTCTTCCAAATATGACAGAGATGTTCATTGTATAGCTACAAAAAAGGACAAGATAATCGCAGCAACGATGATAATTCTGGCTGTAGTTACAAGCACAATTGCAATTTCATCCAACCTCTATAGCTTAAGAAGTTAACTAATTATAATTCTTTGTAATGGTATATTGTATAATAGTTCTTCCTAGTTTACTTTCTTCATTTTTTCTATGGCATAGAGATTGATATTTCAGAGTCATGTATAATAACATATTAATTATGTACGCAAACAAAGTTTTGATCTACTAAATGGTGTATCCTACAGATTTTATAATCACATGGTTCCCATTCAAGACTTGACGCATGTATACTGATCCCATCCTTTTCATCAAAACCAAAATAGCACAAGAGTTTGTAACAACAATTAGAGTAACATTAGATAATGACCAGCTTCACACCTTGAGGCTGTATATTGATATGAGCCGATCCTTAACAGTAGACTTGGAGAAGTGCATGCTTCGTATCCAAGGCCCGACCCGAGTATCATTGACAATCTTTTTTAGTACAACAGAGTGTGTATCAGGTATGCAGCAAGGTCACGGTAGCTGTTGGCTGTTGGAAAAATACCAACAAACCTTGAAAGCTAGCGCGGAATATAGACTCAAAGAAAACACATACGTAATCACAAACGTGACATTGTATTAATTAACCAATGAGCAACGAAGAATGTTCCAACTAACACCCACTCATCCCTATTTATAGTGATGAGGAGGTAGAATCCCTATGGAATACAATATGAAGTTAACCTATCCAAGTACAATCCTAAACTTATATTTAAACTGAATACAATTAATCCCCTTATTATTATCTAAGTCACATTTAATAATTATTGCTACTAACATATAACAATTTTCACATTAAGAGTAATAATTAGGCATAAACGATACTTAGCATCTTCATCCAATGCTGGAATCCCAAACTGGGGACCGCCTTGTTTACCAGGCCTTGTACTTTAGTAATTTCCCAACTTTAGCTTTTTTAGACATCATTTTCTTTCTTCCAGCAACATTACCCTCTTCACCCTCTTGACTTGGTACTCCGGTTGAAATAATGTTTGCCCCCACCCTTATACCAAGGTTTACCTTTTACTGATCCTTTATCAAGTAGCCCGTGTTTGTCTTTTCTTCAAGTTGTTTAACCTCCAACTTTCTTTAAACCATTTGCCAACATCAGTGTTTACTACCCTCACTATTACCTCTTCTTTCACGATTTCATGCAGCTCTTGCAGTTCCAACTCAAACTGAACACAATTTTGAACATGTACTCCATGGACTCTTGTTTTAACACCAACATCAAGTTACTTGAACCTAACTTGTTTAGAACCCCCATGGTTTTGTACACTATTCACATCGAGCTTTTCGATGTTTAACCTATTATTCATACTAGCCATTCTTCTTTAACCTTGCTATAAACCTTGTTAAGTTGCTTTTTAACCAAACTTTACCAACATGTCTCGTCAAACCAGTGCGCTTAATCCGCTGTCTTGTAAAGGTTGATCTATAACACCTTTGCGTTGAAAACCCTAAGTTTTGATGTCGATCTTTCTCCATCAAGTCTACAAATACTTGATATACCTTGGTTACTCCAAGTAATCATTTTCTTGAAACCCCAAGACAAAGCTAAACTTACTTGTCTTCCAAGAATCTTCATGAATGTTAAGGAAACCACGATTAATACATTTAAAACTTTCAGAGTTCTGAACCTAAATTAATCTAATCTAAACCTTAAAGCATTTTTACCCTTCAAACTTGATCATCTCTAGAAACTTAAAAACAGCACATTGAAGCTTAAAAATTCAACCTTGCACAAACCCTTTTGAAGATTGAACCTTGTCGTACCAAACCTTTTTAATATCAACCTTAATAAACCCCAAGACTCTTGCAAAACTCTTGACAATCTTATGCCTTCAAATCCTTGATCGAAATCTACTTTAAATAAAACTTGCATATTCTGGACCAGCAGATTTGACCTCATGTATCTCTCTCTATGAACCTCCGATTGAATATCCTTTCAGTGGGATTGTAGATCTATGTGTCTGCGACCTACAATTCGAATTTCTTAACAATCCAACGGTTAACGAACCCGTAACTTCAAGTCTTCCATCGTTGCGTAGAAATCGACGAACCAAAAAGAAAAGATACTACTTGATTGGATTGTGCACCTTTGAGTCGACCTAACTTTAAGAAACCAACGTAACATTGACTCTTGATACCACTTGTTGGACAATTACGACAACAAACCCGAATTTAGTTAGCGTAACGCTAGATCGCGGAGTCGTATCGAGCACAAGTAGCAAACACGAGAGACACAAGAGACTACAAAGAACCGACAAGAATATGCACACGTTATACCCTCAAACACCCCCTTATTAATCAACCAATAAATCTTACAATCTGATAAAGAAGAGTGTTCCAACTAGCATCCCCCCACATCCCTATTTATATAGATGAGGAGTTACAATCCCTTTGGAATACGAATTCCATATGACGGTTATATATTTGGCTTGCATTTCAAGCAACTAGTTTCCAAATGTAAGTACAATCTTAAAGTTTATTTAAATTAAAATACAATTAAACTTCTTATTATTATCTATTTCGGCATCCCTCCTAAGTATTGATACTAACATATACTAAAAGTCGCATTTTCGACCATTATAGCCCTTGATTTCAACAAGCTAGAGGTATTCATGATAACGCCTAAATTATACATGTTTCTATGGCGTTATTTATGTTTATTTTATCATTTCTCGTGAACTTTTGGTACTTAATCAAGCTTAAATTGCTTATAGGTTCACTAGAAGACTCTAAAGACTCAAGCTCAAAGATCTACACACTTTGGAAGGCGAATACAAGAAAAGAAAATTTTCTATTTAAAAGTTCAAGAAGTTCGCCGCACTTTCTACAAAGTTCGTCGCACTTTCCTATGAAGCCTCTAAACCCAGCGCACCTATATCTTTGTTCGCCGCACTTTTCCCGAAGTCAGAAGAATTAAAGTCTAATAAATGCACCTGCATTAACTCACCAAAACCGCCGCACTTATTTGTAAGTACGCCGCACTTCTAGTCAAAACATTAAATGATTTTGTTTTCTCGCTTTAATTGCATTCCGAAAAAACCTCCACAACAATTCTCTCATCACCCCACAATATCTAATCACGAATTTTAAGGGTGGTGACAGCACCTTAAGGGTTCAGGTCGATTGGATTTAATAACTTGGGTTTTATTATAGTTTTCGTTAGGAAGAACTAATTGTCGAATCGTTGATCTTGTAAACGTTGGTATAATTTCTACAACTCTTTTAATATGAAGTATTCTGAATTCATAATGAATGTTATGTGTTTTGTTACTTTGATTATGGAGTAGTGTTCTGATGTTTGTTTTGGCATAATGTGATCTTGGATATAGAGTGTTTGGGTATGTGTTTATTGAATGGGTAAAACATATTTTATATAAGAAAATAGGCCGAAAAGTTTCTTTTATATATGTGTTTAATCATTCCACTTAATATATTGGTTATAATAACTTATAAAGGCCGAAAGGATTTGTTGTTATTAATCGATATAATCAATAGTTATATTTAAAGGCCAAAAGGATTTATAACTTCTGATAACTCTATTTTCTAAAATTATAAACACTATCCTAAACACTTCATTATCAAAGTGATCATTGCCTAGACAAACATACCTTAATCATTTGATTGAATCATCCTTTTATTGCTTTCTTTGCATTATTCGATATACGCTCGTCTTGGTTAATTTGATCTATGAAAATCATCTTAGCACCTTAATTACAAACTGTGAAAACTTCAATTCCCATGGAACGACCTGGACTTACCTAAAGCTATACTATACACGAACGGGTATACTTCCCGAGTGTTGTGTTTTTAGTAAAATCAGTATTTCTAATATTATAAATTTAAAATTTGAAAAACACACATCAGTGTTGAAGAAATGTCGTTGCGCGGATTGTACTAATTATGTTGTATAAACTATTTGTGTAAACAATGGAAAAATATGCTTTCAAATTTCATAAACTGGCCCTATGGTGTCAAATAAATCTTCTTTAAAAAAATATAATTTATATTTATATATATTGTGTAAATAATAAGAATGGAGGATGGTATGGTGCTATCTTCTTTTCTTTCTTTTGAAATAATTAAATTTTCACTCTTTAAATATTTTTTTACGAAATAACTTACGCATGTAGCGTATGGAAAAGAAACGTTTTGACAAGGATGGACATGCTGTCGATTGGTCCCCAATTATGCATAACTTGATCAACTATGCATAATTTAGGAAGAACCACGCTTTGTCGGGTAAATCATCACCCTTAAAATGCTTAATAATTAGGATAAATGTTTGGGTCAAGCTTTCAGAAGGAGAAAATATTTTTACCCTGCTACGGATTCTTATGCAAGTAACCCTACTCCTATTGACTGCATGGAGAGAGTCTCATGTGAGTCATTATGACCAAGTCATCTCGAAGGGAAAATACCTACGGTATTATTCGAAACGAGTGTGTCTAGAAAGGAGTGAAGTCTAGTTTCTAGTAATGTAGATCGGCGGTTGTTATGGAGACGTGTCAAGACCAAGTGTAGTCGATGTGCTAGTGAGCAATGGTAGATTTGAGCTATCAAGGGTGTAAACCAGATACCGGTACTAAGAAGGGATCTTCTTGAAGATGTAAAGATTCTTAAGGTGGGTGGAAGCTAAGATGGTTAGTCCCGAGATTGAAAATGAGAAATGGAGAAGACTTCTCCTACCTTAGATGTGTGTTGGCTATGATGTATCAACTGATGGCCATGAAGAAGACTTCTTTCCTTGAAATGGAAGGTAGTGGTAGTATAGTTATAAATAAACCTGAAATTGTCGAGGATTAGAATAAGGCACTAAGCGACTCCTAACTTAAGGTTAGGAATAGTGATCCTTACTCCTTGATGTAACGGCTTAGTGTGCATATAAAAGGAGCAAAAAGATTGGAGACTCTAGCCGAATGGCGACATTCGTTTTCATCCTGGAAGAACAATCAAAGTAGCTAACGCTTTAAGCCGAACGGTATTGAATTAGGAATGTGTGTCATTATCTCGACTTGATTAGTTAAGACATCTAAGAATTTGATGCGATATATTAGGACCGAGTCGACTATGCAAGTCGCAGTGCGAAAACATTGAAATTTTAATTTTTCGTCAAACGAGCAACGAGTCCATGATGCTCGATTGTTTTCTTGATAGTTTTCTATTTGTCTTCCGACAATATATGTTTTCTAGCGGGATTATCACCGCCGAATTATGTGAAAAATGTGCTTTATGTGTTATGTGCTTTTGGATGGTAGTGAGCGTTTAGGTAGCTTTGCATTGCCATGATGTGGCTTAGGACGTGAGTGAATGGGTATGCTTACCCGAATGTAGATGAAGGATAGTTTGAGAGGTATGCAAGCCTAATAGTCAATTGTCAATTGTGGCTTGTTAACCCACAAGCATGACTATGGTTGGCTAAAACCTAGCCGTGATTAAGTCGAGATCATTTCCAAGATGCTTGGCCATCTGGCAAGCCTGGTATAATAAGCAATTGATCGGTTAGGGTATGAACCCGCGTGATGAGCATAGCTATTACTGAGGCTTCCTAATAAGTAAGCACGGTTACTTTGCTAAAACTTATAGAAAGCAAGCATGATTGTTGCTAAGTGTGATAATGAGCGAGGGTGATAAAGTGCCTAAGTAAAGCTAGGTCGAAATATAGAGTCATTTTAAAATGATGAATAGGCGAATATGTGCTTATATGATTATGTGGTTATGTGTAATGATGCTATAATGCGTTTGATGGGGTCATATGTACTTCAGAATATTTTTGCAACTGGTGGTGCATTATTTAATGAGGCTGGGAGGCCGACGTATGTTTTGGTTTTGGATAATGACGTGTGTAGGAAACTAGAAGGGGGGTTGAATAGTTTACCGGTTAATTGGTCGTTTTAAAACTTTGCTTAGAAAATTCTTTAATTCGAGTTATATGTCAATCAATCAACAATATGAATCACAACTAAATTATCTAATGTAATGAACAAAGTAAGCAGTGATAATAAAGAGATAAAGAAAGAAATGATCAAACCAAGACACCAAGATTTATAGTGGTTCGGCAATGAAGCAACTCTTCGTTCCTACTCTACTCCCCGAGTACTCCACTCGAGATTTCACTATGTCAACAAGCTCCCTTTAGGCGGAGAAAACCATTTACACGTCGCTTACTTTCTTTTTTGACACTAAGCTAGATGTCGAGTCCTAGTATTAGCTAGAACCAATCTAAGACTTCACTAAGTCTTTACACACTCACATGATATATACACTTGGATTGACACACAATCCAAATCACAAATACACAATTTACATAATTGGATCTACACATAATCCAATTTACACAATAACACAAAGTTAATATAATGAAGACTTATGATAT
>BQNB010179943.1:0-12725 GCA_026074375.1 Tanacetum coccineum | reverse complement strand
GGACTGATAAAGAACTTGTGTTTAAGCCTGCGACTAAGCCTGTGAATAAGCGCGTGGGGACTACAGCATATTAAGGGGGAGTCCTAAAGGAGATACTTTTGGTGTTTACGTTGGGAGTGTTGCGGCCCTCATTAGGGAGAGGAAGTGCAAAACAAAGGGAGGCTCTTTGAAGCCTCTCATAAAAAGGAAACTGGCTACTGGTTCGTCAACCTCGCACACTGTTTGCCCCAAGGCTTCTGCCATGAAGGATGATACTTATGTGCTATCCATTTTTGATGATGATGAGGGTAAGTTGCCCTTTTTTCTTATTTCTTTAGTAATATCTGTATACTTATTTATCCTTTTTTACTTGCATCTTTTTTCTTAGGTCTCAAAGATTGTTTGAAGTTGAAAGATGCCATTTCCTGCCATCTTAAAATCTCTGCCATAACTCCTGTCTCTTAGAAGGGTTTTTTAGATAACCATCTTAATGTGGACCTGCTTGATCTTTATGATCATTGTTATGCTAGGCAAGCTGTTGTGGATAATGCAGTGAATAGGAGGTCCTATGAGCTTTTAGATGTTATTGAGAAGCTGAGGGGTGAGGCAGATGTTATTAGAGCTAAAGAGTTAGCTTGCAAGGAGGAGTGTGAGGGGCTTTGAGCAAAGTGTAAAGCTGCAAAGATTGATTTTGACAAGAACCCTGTTGTCTCGCTTCTTCGAGAGAAGATGTCTTCACTAGCTGCTGAGGCAAAAGAGCAAAAGGTAAACCTTGATAGGTTGATGCTCGAGAGTTAGAAGTGGTCGGGCTATCAAGTGATCCTTTTAAATTTTGAGTCAAAGGTCATTTCTTTAGAAGCTAAAAAGGCCAATCTTGAGGCTACTGAGGCTTTGCTTCACCAGGAAATAGCGGAGGTCAAGCATGATAGGAGGGAAGTGGTTTCTAAGGTTGTACCTTATGCTTGCATAGAGCTTCTTCACAGTGATGAAATAGGTAGGCTTGTTGGGAAGCTTGTATCATCAGCTATTACCTTCGGCTGGTGCAGGGCCTATGAACAGGTTGCAAGAATGAAAGATCCCTTTGATTTGTCAAAGGTTAAGGGGTATCGTCCTTCGTATAAGAAGGAGCACACTCAAGCCATCAATGACCTTGCCACTACCACATTTTCCTGGTTGGATGAGTATGTAGCTAATGCTTCTACTTTTGTGGAAGCTTTACTATCGAAAAAGCCCCCCACTCTACAGAAGCCTATTCCTTTGATGACCCAGATACCTGTGCCTTCTTCTCAGCTAGCTACTCTATCTTCTACTCCTTCTTCGAAGCCCATGTCTCCTCCTGCTGATATTGTGAAGCCTTCTCCGTCCCCAAATGAATAAAGGTCGTCATGTTGATGTTAATTTGGCCCCAAGGGTGGTGTGTACCCTTTGAACAATTCTACTATAACCCTGGCTTCGGCCGTTAAGACAATATCTACCCTGTATAATGGTTCATGTTGGCTATTATTTTGAACAATTTGTGGCAGCCTGCATGGTTGTCTTTGAACATTTACCTCCTTATAGGGGTTTGGTATAGGGATGCGATCCCAAATTTCCCTTATGTTATGTCTGTTGAATCCTTTGTTTTCTCTTTTTTTTGAAGGCTCATATGGCCTTAAGTTGTGGACAAACGTATTGTGCCACTTTCAAAGCGAGGTTTCCCTTAGGAACCTAATTTGTTTGCCTCATGTTTGGCTTGGGAGGACTTTACGTCTGAATCCTTTCTTTGCTATATCAAGCGAAGGCTCATGTGTGGCCTTTAGAAATTTGACTAGACGTCAATACTCATACGAAGGAGTTTTATCTACTTTAGTATGCCCTAAGGCTAAAAGAATCAATGAGGGAAGTTAACGTGGATTTTTTGGATGATTAAGTTTTTATAGGGCTCATTTGTGGCCCATACTACATCTCTTCCATCATTAAACTTAGTAGTATTATGCTCAAGCGTGGCCTTAAATGTTTTTGTCTTACTGCCGATGAAGGGTTTTGAACCACTTTATTATGTCCTTAAGGCTAAAAGAAGCAATAAGGAAGTTAACGTGAATTTTATGGATGGTTGCTTTTGTAGGGCTCATGTGTGGCCTTACTACATCCCTTCAATGTTGAACTTTAATCGTGTCATGAATATTTCAAAATGAAACTTCTTCATTAATAGTGTAGAAAGATTTACATCATCGCTGGTATAAACACTTAGTTTGCTACACTATTTTTGAAATAAAATAAAAACCAGGAAATGATGTAAGTTTACATGTAAAACTTATGGAGACTTGTTCCTTTTACTTTTTGAATTAGCAAGTGGTCTGCTACGTTGACAAGTGTATAAAACCCGTCTTTGTAGACTTCGTTTATCATGTGTGGACCTTGCTGCTCTTGTGAGCTTGTTAGGAACAAGACGAAGTCTCCCACAGTGTAATTGGAATAATTGTTCCTTGTATTGTGGTATTTTCGTAACTTGTTTCTATAGTGGGCTTTTTCAATCAAAGATATTTCCTTGCCTTTCTTGGTTGTTTCTTGCGTTCTTCCCTTGTCACCTGTGGCTTAAACTATAGGGACTACGGTTTCGGAATGGTAGGTTAAGCTAAATTGTGTCTCTTCTTGGCTGTTCCTTGAAAGAGTTCTATGTACTCACAATTCTTTGGCTAGGTTATACACCCAACTTTGTTGGCTTCGAACTAGTTATTTCTTTATGTAATGCATTATTTCCATGTGCTCCGTAATGGAAGAGAAGGTCTGCATGATTTTCAATCCTTTACAGAAGTCTGTGAATATCCCCTCTTTGAAGTGTTTTTCTTCTTTCGAGCTGATCATTCAGGGTACTCCGAATCTGCACACTACATATTCTCATACAAACTTTTCCATCTGCCTTGCATTTTTGACAGTTATGGGTTTGGCTTCCACCCATTTTGTAGAGTGTTCGACTGCGATTGCTGAAAATTGTAGACCTCTAGGGGCCATTGGTAGTGGTCCTAGGATATGGATCCCCCAATGGTTGAAAGGCCACGCACTTTCAATTGCAATGGCTCCATCCGCCCCTGCTTTCCTTATTGTGGATTGTTCTTTTCATTTATCGCAGTCTTGAATTGCTTTTGCAGCTTCCCTGTGCATCGATGGCCAATAGTAACCCTGCTTTATGATTTTAACTACCATCAAACAAGGTTCCGCATTAAACCCGCAAGACCCTTCATGTATTTCTTTTATGATCATGTCGGTCTGTGGTAGGGCTATGTAGCGAAGCCATGGTGTGAAGAAGGATCTTTTGTATAGATTACCTCATATTAGCTTGTACTGTGATACTTGAATCCTGATTTTCCTAACCTCCTTCGTATCCTCTGGTAGTAGATCGATTAACAAATATTCTTAGATGGGGCTCATCCACCTTCTTTTCTCTTCGATTTCTACTTTCAGAACTTCTTTTTCTTCTATTGATCTTTTAGCCAGGACTTCGACTAACACCTCTTTTGTGAGATGTTCAAATGTCATCGAGGCTAGCTTGCTTAACGCGTTATCTTTCTTGTTTTGGTTACGTCGTACATGCTTAACTGTGTACCCTTCAAATCCCTTTAGTGCGGTCTTTACCTTCTGCAAGTAGCTTTTGATTACATCTGTTTCACTGCATAAGTTCCCTTTATTTAGTTTACCACTAGTTGTGAGTCTAAGAATAACCCTACTTTCATGATTTCCATTTCCTAGGCTATACGAAGTCTTGCTATGAGTGCCTCGTAGTTTGCTTCATTGTTAGTTGTTTCAAACTCAAAGCGTAAGGCATAAGTGTCTTCTTTACCTGCGGGCTCTATCAGCATTAGTCCTGCTCTCGCACCATCAGATCTAGAAGCTCCGTCAGTGTAAAGCTTCCATTCGTTGCTTGGATCTGACACTTCCTTTTCTTTTACATTCTTTTCACTGTCATCGATGGGTATCTCAGGCAGGAAATCAACTGGTGTTTCTTTTTCATCTCTTTTCAAGAAAACGATATCGTGTTCGCCTAATTCGATTGCCCACTTGGCTACTCTTCTTGTTTTTGCAGGTCCTGTCAGTGCTTGTTTGATTGGCATACCTGTGGAAACCATTATTGTGTAAGCTTGAAAGTATCTTCGAAGCCTTCTTGCTGCATGCACCAATGCTAATATAAGCTTTTCTAGTGCAGGGTAGTTGAGTTCAGCCCCTTGTAACACCTTGCTTACGAAATAGATGGGGATCTTCCCTTCACTTTTTTTGCAAAAAGCATGGGATTTATGCTTTCTTTTGATGCAACAAGGTACATTGTTAATGTTTCCCTTGCCCTTGGTGCTATTAGCGTTAGCAAAGCTTGGACGTACTTCTTTATTTCCTTGAATGATTTATCGGCTTCGTCTGTCTAGTGTATTTTCTTTTTGCCTTTACAACTTTTTAGTACCTTGAAGAAAGGAAGGGATCTTTCTGTCCCCTTTGATAAAAAATGGCTAAGGGCTGCTAGCTTTCCGTTGAGGCTCTGTATATCTTTTAATGCTCAGGGTTGTTCCAACTCGGTGACTGCTTTGATTTTTGTAGGGATGGCTTTTATGCCCTGCTTGGTGATAAGGTGTCTTAAAAATAGGCCTTCCTCTACACCGAATGAGCACTTCTTCGGATTCAGCTTCATGTTGATCGATCGGAACCTTTTGAAGGTTTCTTGTATGTTACTTAACATTCCTTCTTCGGAGGGGCTCTTGATGACCATGTCATCGACATAAGCTTTGAGGTTTCTTCCGATTTGTTTACTGAAGACTTTATCCACCAGCTTTGATACGTTACCCCTGCGTTTTTATGGCCAAATAGCATTTTCCTGTAGCAAAAGACTCCATCCCCTAAAAAGAAGGCTGTTTTGTCTTCATATCCTTCTGCCATTTAAATTTGGTGGTAGCCTTTGTAAGCGTCCAAGAAACATTTCAAACAGAATCCTGCAAGGGATTCTATTTTCCAATCGATCTCTAGTAGTGGGTAACAATCTTTGGGACATGCTTTGTTTATGTTTGTAAAATCAAAACACATCCTCCATCCCTCATCACTCTTTTTCACCATGACAAGATTGGCTACCCACGTTTGATGCTTGACGTTTTGAAGTATTCCTGCTTTCGTAAGCTCTTCTGCTTCTTTGCAAGCTGTTATGTTATGATCAGGGCCGAGACTCTGTTTGTTCTGTTTTATTAGCTTAATATGGTTGTACTCATTCAATTCGTGCTCGGTGTTGAATGGTTTTTCGTAGACCATTATGGTTCTCAAAATTCCTGTCATGTCTGCATGTGTCCATGCGAAGATGTCCGCATTGGCTCTCAGCAAATTTCATAACTCTTTCTTGAAATGCTCTGGTAACTGCTTCCCGATGGTTACCATCTGTTCTGAATACTTATTATTCACAATGATTTTTTCTTCAGTGACATCACAGCTGGGTATCCTTTCTTTGCTGATGGTATTCTGGCCTTCTTCGTTTCTTCCCTAGCTTCGCCAACCAAGAGTACGGTTCCAACTCCTTTTTTGGTGTAAAACTTTATGGCCCCGTGAATTGTTGAGACCACGATCCCTATTTTCTGCATGGCTGTTCGTCCCAACAGCATATTATGTGGGGAATCAGATTTTACGATGATGAAATTAAGAGTTTCTGTTCTTGAGAGGGGATATTCTCCTATTGTGATTTCTAACAAAATTTCTCCAACAGACCAAGAACATTTTTCTAAAAACCCTACAAGGGGATTTTTCGTATTTACTCTGGTGGCTTTGATGGTAGGGTTCAGTTTCTCAAAGCAATGTTCATAGATAACCTCGCATGTGCTTCTGTTGTCTATGTACACTCGTCTTACTTTTCTTCTGAATACTGCTGATTTAATGATAACCGGTACGTTGCTCACTCTTGTTACTGGTGGAAACGTAATCTCTTCTTTGTAAGCCATGCTTTCTGATACGGTATTCTTTGCTGCATAGTCTTCTCTGCTTATCATGAGTATAGGTGCTTCTACTAGCGTATTACTTTTGTCTTTCTTGCCTTCCCCTCGGGGGGTATCAGTTAACTTTGCCTTTTCTTTCTTTATGCCTTTCACCAGATGCGAAAGTTTCCCTGAATTTATGGCTTCTTGGATCTGGACTTTGAGGTGTCGGCAATCATTAGTATCGTGTCCGTAATCTTCATGGAAATGACAGTATTTAGAGTTATCTCGTGATTGTTTTCTTTCAAACATCTTGGGAGGTGGTTCAAAGCTTTTTGCGGCTCTTTCTGTGGCAAGAATCTCTTTTAGACTTTTAGACAGATTGGAGAGCAAGCCGTGATTCGTCCCTCGATGGGGGGAGAACCTATCTTTATTTTTTTGTCCTTTTTTGTTATCCCAGGAGGATTTCTTTGGCCTTTCAAAACTGTCTCTTTGATCACTTGAGACACCATTAGTGGCCACCTCTCTTACTTTAACCCAGGTGTATGTTTTTTCCATTAGGCCCTTGTAAGTGGGTGGGAGATTTGTAGAGAGGTGTTCGACCAAAATTCTTGTCCTTAAACCATAAATAAAACTGAAGATTCATTGGTCTTCGTGCAAGCCCAAAATCTGCAAGGTATCATCTGTGTATCTGGTGATGAAGGCTCAGGTGTTTTTGTTTTCCCTCTGTTTGATGTTATGTACAGCCAGATGTGTCTTTGTGAACTTTTTTTGCCTAAAGTGCGATCAAAACTTTTCTTTGAGATCTTTGTAATCAAGGATGCTACCTGCCTTTTGACTATTCCACCATATTCTAGCGGAGTCTTTGAGGGTATATGTGAACATATGAAAAGCTACCAGCATTAACCATTTCTGCATCCTTATGGCCCCTTCAAAGAGGTGCATAAAGTTGTCTGGATCCCCTTTCCCATCATAGGAACCAATATGGGAAGGCATTTTTAGTCCGTCTAGGAGAGGGTAATCCTCTATCTAGCGGACAAAGGGTGTTACTGATCCTAAAGGGTTTGGGAAAAGGCCTGTTGAGTTTGGGTTGGCATACGCAGGCATGTTTGGGAAGGTATACATAGGTTGTGTATAAAAAGGATAGCTATTCGAAGGGATATTCGCAGGATACGTAAAGCCATTTTGGGGAAGTATGTTACCGTTTGTGAAGGTCGATGGTATGTGGCCTCCTTGTGGGAGGTTGGCGAAGCTTCCTCCTATAGGGGGTTTCCCGTTAGAGTTTATGAAAGGAAGCCCATGGGCTGTCCATTTACAAAACTCACAGGTTATTGGTGGAGGTATACATGCATAGGCATAAGTCCATTTGGTACATTTAATTTTGCGGGTATGAAAGGTTGAGCATTATGTGATAAGAACATACTGTTAGGAGGGAGATTCCCTCGTACGTTATTCGGAAGTGCCTGACCTCTGTAAACAAAATTTAGGGAAGACTAAAAAGGTTGCCCATTCTCGCTTCTCCCTACATGGGCTGCTAAAAGTGGATGACTTCCATTCCCTCTTGATGCTTCTTTCGAAGGCCTTTCACCTTCGTTGTTCCTTTCGACCTTGATTTCTCATCTGTTTTGGGTTTCCTCAAACCCTACTGCTCTTTCCCTTCTTTTACGCACCCTGGGAGACGCTGCTTGAAGTGGTGGAGTGAAAGCTTTGACAGGTTCCGGTCTTGGTTCCATTTCTCTTTCTTCATCGTAGTCTTCGCTGAAATACTCCAATTCAGCTCGGAGATCGTTCTTACGCATGTGCCTTAGTCGGTCCCTTAGAATGGACTTTAAGGTTTCATAGTTGGCTTCCAAAAAAGCTGGGCTAATCACAAGATTGGAATTAGTTGAGGTAGACGCACGATAGGCTAGAGGCGTATTTTTAGGAGTATGGCGGCAAAAACGATGGTAGTGGTAGGCATTGCCGAAAAACCAGGCGGTGGTGTTATTTCTCTTCCGCTTGTCATGCCGAAAAAGTAGGTAGGTTATGTTGATGGTTACTAGGCTCAGTTTGAATGGGACTAATTGTTGCGGTCCCACGGATGACGTCACTGATTGTGCAAATATGGGCACGATCAGGATTTGATGAAAGAGTTCTTCTTGTGGATGTTGAGTTGCCAAGCCTTGAATAACCTGTGTCAACACAAATGGAAACACTACGTTAAGTGAGGGCAGGGGGTGTCCCTGCGAATCACCTCCGGCGTGAGAGTAAGTATGTGCTTTTTGTATTGAGAAAGTATGAAAGCGTAAGTAACTGTGTGTAAAAGTCTTAGCCATACTTGGAGCCTTTGCCATCTATTTATAGTTGCATAAATGAGATAGGATGAGGCTTAGCACTAAAGCCGGTGATCGTGGGAGGTGTCCCACGATTTAAGGGGTGATTATAGGATTGTGTACCACGATCTCTATTTTGGCGGGAAGATCCCAATAGACATGGAGAACGTGGGTTTGACTATTTGACATCTGCCCTAGTTTCGTCGAAGGCCTACCGCGAAGGGTGTAGGGCTTCGCATGGCGGATTCCCATATTGGTAATCATCCCGAAGATGATTTTACGCCACTCGAAACTATTCGAAGGTCATGTAGTGTATTTGGGAGAAGATCCCATTTGGACTTCGAAGGGGAGACCTCCAAGCCGAAGGGGAGGGTATGTCATCACTATCTATGCCATATTAATGCTAAATCAAAGAGATGGATTTGTAGAATAATAGTAATCTTTAAACACACTTAAAAGAATGAAGAAATCTAGAGAGAGAAAGAGAGTGGGAGGTTGATTCTAGTGAGAGAAAGTGAAAGAGAATAATGTATAACTATGTGAAATAATGAAACAACCAACCACCCTTTCCATGGCATGGAAAGGGTATTTATACCTAAATAGGACTGGATATGGCTTAGGTCCATGGGCTTTCCATGGGCTTTTGCTTATCTAGCCTATCTAGTTTCCAAATATTACTTAACGAGCTATCTAAAGATATTTATAGAAGTAAACGATACTTTCGTATTCCTAACAATCTCCCCCTAAGGGAGGTCACTCCATTTTACAAAAACTTAAACCTAGCATACTATGCTTTGTCTTCAGTCTTGTGCTCGCAGACTTGTTTTCTTGACTTTATCTTGTGAACATGATGTAGTGATCTTTGACTTTAGGCTTGAGCTTGTTCTGATAGGCTTGATCTCTTATCATCATCTTGTGATCTTGTCGTCGTCTTGTGCACTTGTGACTTTTGGACCGACATGCTCATACTGTTGTTGTTTCTTGGTCTTGAAAGCTTGAATAAGACATCTTTCTTGAAAATCTTTAACTATAACACTTCGTCACTTCGAGAAAGACGTTCGGTATCAGAGTGACGGAAACTTCTTTGAAATTCTTTGACTTTAATACTTTGTCACTTCAAGAAAGACGTACGGTATCAAAGTAGCGGATGTCTTGAAGCATGTACTTGAGCTTTCATTGTTAATACAAATAATGTCTAAAAACGTTAGAGCCTTTCATTGATTAATTACAAAATAAGTGTCTAAAAAACGTATTATGTTTTATATTTTTTTTTTGTACCTTTACCTCATGTTATATGATAAGTAAAAACTAATGTGAAAACGTTTACGACTAAAATTAACGTTTATAAAGTACTGGAATCATAAAATTTCCTATTCTAACATATTAATTCACTTAATGTATGGATAAACAAATCATTAAACATGTATTAGTGATGCAAAGAAAACATTTCTCCTATAAACTTAACATTTACAACAATATGTGTTTTTTATAAAAAATAGAAACAAATAATCATTAAAAAGAAATGTGTGTTATTATAAAACATAAATTATGAAATTTTCAAAATTTTCCTTCAAAATAGAAGGGCTCAATTAACAGATACAATAACCTATCACACACAAAGAAAGGACAAAAAAATGTGAGTGGGGCGGAGTCTAGTGTCCGGCGGCCCCCTTATATATAAGTGGGACCGATCAGGGGTGACCAGGCACTGCACCCATCAAGTCAACTTGTTATTTTTTTTTCCATATAAAGTACCTCATACTTATGACTATGGGGCCACCCTATCTTGAAAAACATAATCCTCTAATGCGCACGAATTTTTTAGTGACTTTTTATGTCTCTCATCTTCCCTATGTCTTTCTAAATACACAATAACTTGATCACTAAACATAGTCTTGATCTGTTTATCAATGATTAATTCTTCTTTCCTCACAACTCTATTTCCTCTCTTCTTTCTTGAACTAATCCAAAGTGTCAAGAGAAGAAAAATCATAATTTCTTCTGATAAACAATTGTTATCAAGATGATTCAATAATCTCTTCCTCCTTTCAAGAATCACAAATCTTTACAGCTACATTTATTTAAGTGTTTTGATTCGTGTAAATTTGATAGTGTGTAGATCCAAGATGTTAGAAAATTGTGTATTGGGTGATTTGGATTGTGTGTCAATGATTCCAATGGTAAACTTTATATACAGTTTAGTAGATGTGTAAAAGACTGGTAGTTTGTGAAGATCTTAGATTTGATTTGCTAGCGATAATATTAGAGACTCGACATCTAGCTTATATGTGCGGAAAAAGAAGTAAGCATGATCGGTATAACAAATGTAAAGATTTTAGTATTTTTTTGCTTCTTATTTCTTTTTTTTTTTTTTTTATTTGTTTTTTTTTTTTTTTTTGTTTTTTCCGCTAAAGGAAGAGCTGTTGACATTGAACGTTAAAATCTACGAAGGTTAGAAAGTAGATGTAACAGAAAATGAGGTGCCTAAAAAGTAATCTGGTTGGCTTGAACCACTATAGAATCTATTTTTGTCATTGGTTTGTGATTCGTTTCTAATGCTTCAAAATCTTGGCATCAATCTATTGTTAATCTTGTCTTACTTAGTGACTATTATAATTTAGATATTTAAATTTGTGATTACAATTGTTGGATGATTTACATATAAACTCGAGATACATTATACATTTTCTAAGGCAATAGTTTTTAAAACACGTAATAACAACAGTAAACATTCAACGCCAGGCCCCCCCAGTCATTCTAGTTTCACTACAATTTGGTAAACTTCAAAAGAGCAGATTAGGGGGGGAGGGGTGTCACTTCAAGGGCGATCTTAAAAATATATTTAGTAATTTAAAGCTTGAATTGATCTATGGATGTACCAACAAATATCTAGAATGAGACAATCTAGTGCAAAAGAACCACGGTACCCAGCTTTTTGAATAATGTGGATAGTTTTATTTATTGGAAAAAAAGAGTGAGACATATGTTAAATCAAGAAAGATCTATGAGTCTTTGGCATGAGCCTTACAAATGGTGATTTTCAACGCTATTATATTAAAATTCAGAAAGCCAAGACTTGATGGAGGGTTTATTCATCCTTTTTGAAAAACAAACATGATGATACAAAAAAAGAAGGCTTGCGAAATAATGAAGCCAAAATGGATTAATTATTAAAATGCTTTTGCTCTAGATAAGAATATGAATGAATTTTCATGTGTAATACGGCAAAAAAGAAATTTGGAAAACTTATTTAAATCACACGATCATCAAGGAATAGCCATGTGCAAAATGACAATAAGAATCAGAACCGATATTGGTTCAACAATATGGAACAATTTATCATTTCCCGCAGACGAATCAATAGATAGTGATTTTTGTTCTAGATTTAATACTATTATTAACTACGTCTCTAAAGTAGTCTTAAAGCTCTTGATGAAGGTTATTCTAGTAAGAACTACGTAAGGAAGTTTCTTAGGGCTCTACATCCTAAATGGAGAGCAAAGGTCACGGCGATTGAAGAGTCGAAAGACTTAACATCACTATCTCTTGATGAGCTCATTGGAAACCTCAAAGTCCATGAGATGATCATCAAGAAAGATTCCAAAATAGTCAAAGCAAAAGTTGAAAGGAAATCTCTTGCTTTAAAGGCTAAGAAAGAATCTAGTGATGAAGAGTGCTCAACTTCCGGGAGTGAAGACGAAGAGTACGCCATGGCGGTAAGAGACTTCAAGAAGTTCTTTAAGAGAAGAGGTAGATTCGTGAGACACCCTCGGAACGACAAAAAGACCTTTCAAAGAAGCCGAGACGACAAAAACGGCAAAAGTGAAAGGAAGTGCTTTAGATGCGGAGATCCAAATCATCTTATTGGAGAATGTCCAAAGCCACCGAGAGACAAGAACCAAAGAGCATTTGTTGGAGGTTCTTGGAGCGATAGCGGTGAAGAAGATGATGAAAAGATCCATGACGAGACATGTCTTGTAGCTCAAGCACCAAATGAGGTATGTTCCGAATCTTCTTACTTTAGTGATGAAAACTCATCAATTGATGATTTAGCCTTAGACAATGAATATGATAAATTGTGCCAAATGAGTTTAAAGATAATCACTAAGAACAAAAGGTTAAAAGCTATTAGAAATAGTCTAGAAAATGAGCTTAGAGAATTAAAAGATAAATTGTCCACACTCGAGAAAAACAATAGAGTTAATATTGATTGTGCAAAGTGTCACACACTTAAAATTGAAAATGAAAAGCTCAAAGAATAATCTACTAGATTAAACAAATTTAAAAAGAGTACACATTACTTGAATGAAATGTTAAATAATCAAAAACCCTCCGGTGATAAATTAGGTTTAGGGTTTAATTCATTTGAAGCATCATCTAGTGGAACTAAGGAATTTGTTGGTAGAAATATTGCGATATTTAATCTATACATTCTCTTTATATTTTGGTAATGACAAACATGCAACTTATAACACATAACGTAAAGTGCTTAAGTTACTCGTAATCACTAATCATCAATTCG
>BQNB010179942.1:0-10624 GCA_026074375.1 Tanacetum coccineum | reverse complement strand
GCCGTATCCAGAGGAGTCTATACGCCGTATTCAAGTTATGGTAATAAAATATTCTGGAAGATATCGAACGTGGTCCCTACTCTAAGAAATCCCGGATACGCTATATCGACCTTTTTCCAGACCTTATAAATAAAAGACTCAAAAATGAGTTTTAAGTGTGCTAAATCATATTTTCGATACCTAAACCACAAAAGTCAATTTTCAAAGGAGAAAATGAGCAGAAGAGGTCTTGCAACGCATTTCAATCCATAGGAGACAACGTGTAATTTCTTATACTTTTGTAATCGTTCAGTTTTTGGTATCATTCGTTAACTCGGTTAGTTTACCTTAGCTAAGCCATTACTCTTGTATTAATTATGATGTTTGGAGGCTAATACCTTCGGGTATTAGCCATTATTATGAAGATTTGAATGTTTAGTTTTGTTTATATCTCAATTTCTTAATTTATCGTTGATTTATTGATTATGTTTATCACATGATACGTGTTTATGTGCTTAAGTATGCGACCTATCATTCAACTGGGTCTAGTTCTACATATTTAAAGCGTTGCAACTTCGGTGTTGTTTGAGCGTAGGCTAAGAGTCTGGGATAGCTCTTCATATAGTAATGCGTATAGGTAGAACAAATAGGATCACTAATAACGTCCTGCTTGCCTTGATTGAACTGGTTGTACCGTAGTAGGTAGTAGCTTAGTACTAACTAATAATGTTGTGATCATTGGTACAGTTTCGATTGTGGACTACCACCTAACACAAGTTACCGTTAAGTAGTAAGTGGGAAAAATCTCTATGAGCTGGGGTTCGTACGACATACATGGTGTCGTCCTCTAGATGAATTATAATCAATATAAGGATGTTTTATGTGGATGCTTTAATTGTGACAGAATTAATGTGTCTAGGTCTTAGGATGAAGTCCCTCCTAAGTCTAAGAATGATATGCCTCTTCAAGATAAGTAATCATTGCACTGAATAAACAAACCAACTTCTAATCGGATTAATAATGGTTAATACAGTTTTCTATTATAAGGCTTGACCGCTGTGATAATCAGAAATATTTCCAAGGTTAAGTATTATAATATATTATAATTTTATATTTTAACGTCTTTTAATCTTGTCAGTTTTCTTGATGAAAGCTGAAAAGTTGACTTCTGTTGGCTATTTTGCGTAAAAGCAGTTTCGGTTTAACCGGGAATTTGATGGAGTTTTGAGTTCGTAAATGAATCATCTTTGATTTGTTTTTCTATTTTAGAGTGGATTTGAGGTTTTTAGTGCTTTCCGGGAAGTCTTCCCGCGTTTAGCGGAAAATCGTCACGCAGCGCGTACCGGCACGACAGTTTATTTGAGTATGGAGATTTAATGAAGTTGGGAATGTGTTAATGGGTTTATTTATTTAATAAATTCATATTAACGAAATAACATTGATTTAAGCCGTAAATCATGAGTGTGAGATTTGAAAATTATCAGAAAAACGGTTGTTTTTGTGAAATTCGGTAAAAGACTGTAACAGTCATAAAAAAGTGAAATTTTGGGTGAATATAAGTTGTCAAGCCATATTTTGTTATTTGAATTGTTTTTAAATGGATGAGCAAGGTTCGGTTGAGTTTTGTCAAAAATTCATGTTTTCGGTCCAGGGTCGGCCGATAACGGCTCAAAATGGATTTTGTAGCAATTTGATGTGATAGGTGTTGTATGAATAACCTAGGTTTATGGAAAAACGATTTTAAACACGATGAGAATGAAAAATAAGTTTGGTTGACGTTCTAAATTGATGAAAGTTAAGTTTTTAAGTGATCCTGACACAAAAAGGAAGACCCGAGGCCTCCTAGGATACTTGGACGCCTAAAAGAGATAGGAAGAGACAAGAAGGCTAAAATCTTGCTAGTATGTTCCCTTGGTACACATTTATTCCTCTACCTTAACAAATTTTTCATCATTCTCTCATTTTCAAAACAACAAAAAAATTTCTATCTCTCCCTCTCTCTCTCTACATTCGGACGAGCCACAAGGAAGACAAAAAACAAAGATTTTGAAGATTTTCTCAAGAACACGGGTTAAGAAAATATTATTGGATTGATAGCTAGTAGTTTCGGGTGGTAGAAACAAGGTTTTAGGTTTTATTCGCGCGTCTCAACCGAACTAAACTCGTCAAACAAGTTTTTCAAAAACTTTGATTTAAAGTTGTACTTTTGTGAATATGGTGATGTCTAGACGCTAGTTATACAAGTTGATCGCCAAAAGGGTCGAAAGTTAAAAACAAAAATGTGAAAAGGTGTGTTTGTGCGTCGGCTTATAAAAATAAAGAAAGAAAAGATTTTGAGTTTAAATAAAATGGTTGTTGTGGTAATTTTTCATTTTATAGAAAAAATGCTTATAAGGGCTTATTTGGAGGTTTTGCTAATTCAATATGCTAAGGAATAGCTTATTTGGGCTTATGAGATGTTCGGTGTGGATGGTTTCGGTGTGGGCTCGGCCCAACCGACCCATTTGGTTTCGTTCGGCCCAATAAGGGTGCGTTTGGTTTCGTTCGGCCCAAATAAGGGTGCGTTTGGTTTTGTTGGTCCGACACCAAGGAGGGCTCGGCCCACTTGGGTTTGGTATTTGGACTTGGTTTTTGGTTTCGAGCTTATTGCTTATTGATTTCGGCTTATATTATGCTTATGGCATATTTAGTTTGGCTTATTTATTAAGCTTATAGCTTATTTATTATTTCGGCGTATATGTTAAGCTTATAGCTTATTTGTTAGGTTTGGCGTATTTATAAGCTTATAACTTATGTTTTAATCCGGTTTAATGGGCTAAATGCCCATTGGGTTTCGACTTGTATTTTGGATATATGAAAAGAAGTGTGGACTAATTTTTGCTATCGGGCTAAGTATTTAAGACCATAATGGGCCATAAAACCCAATAACAAGTAAATGGATTTGTGGACTTTATAAATGGACTAAAGGAATTATGTTGGACTAAGAAAGATTTTGTTGGACTTGTCGGATGTAAAGGAGGTTATTTTGCTACGTTTTGATAAAATGTGTTGAAAATATCGATGTTGTCGGAAAATGTCGGGTTTGTGAAAAAGTGTTTTGGATTAAGGTTTAAGACCTTGGAAAAAAGGGAAATTTTCAAGAAGTTTATTAATAAAAAGTCATTTTACTTGAGAATTTAATGAAAAGAAAAATATATTTTCTCATATTTTCTCGAATCTTTTTCTTTAAACATTTAATTATTATAGTCGGGGTGTCGCGATCTTTTAAATTGAAAGAAGATGAGATGGGTGAATCTTTAAGAGATTAAGTGTGTGGTTAAGAGAATATTGGAAATGAACATATTATAAGTAACAAGATGTTGTATTTACCCCGTTGAAGCTCGATAATTAATGACAAAAATGAATTAAATATTATTATTTTTATGTAAATTATTAAATACTTATATTATATATAGTATGTATATTCTATATATTAATATATATTTGATATATATAAAGTATATAATAGATATAGTGGATATTATATATATATTATATATAGTGTTAGGATTCAAATAAGAAGTTTTTTTAAAAATAAGAAGAGAGAGATGTAACTATTAACCGGAATATCCGAGATGCACCGATTAAATCTAGATGCATCTCTGTAATCTTCGATGCATTATTAACGACATCCATAATGAGTTTTGCTAGAATAGTTAAGTAGATGCATATACGTCTATTATATGCATTTTATTATTTGTTCCTCTAGCTCGTGTCTCGAAATCGTCAAAATCAATTTGCCCATCTACACATCAAGTTAACGTTCGAAAAAAACTCAAAATGTGCTATCTAAAATGCAAATAGAAGAATGCATGTCTAATGCAAGTCGTTGCATCTCAAATGTGTGGTTTTAGTCACTTCTCACCACTTCTTATTTTAATTTAATTCTCACTGGATCCCAACTCTCTCTCTCTCTCTCTCTCTCTCTCTATATATATATATAATCCGGATCGATTGAGAATATTTTTATTTTGAGAAGATTGCAAAGGTTTTCAAAAATGACAGATTTTTAACTTTGATTCAAGTTGTTCAAGCGTATAAACTCATTTTAAGTGTGATTTATCATTTCAAAATGTGTAAAAGAAAAAATTCGATCATCAATGTTAAAAAATCTCTCGTTTTGCTAATATAAGTAAAATTGACTGAATCTTCTATACAAATTTAAGGCTAGACATTACCTTAACTCGATTTTAGCAATGATTTGTGAATCAAATTTGTTATTTATAGCCGTTGAATTCACTTTTAAATGAGTTTACTTTGTAATGCAAATCAAAAAATATGAATCCAATATGCTCACACGTAGATTTTTCGAAATCTTCTCAAAATAAAAACTGGTCTCAACGAACCGCGGAGCTCTATATAATAGTATATATATACTATATATCGGTATATATACTATATATATATATGTATATATATATATTATATTATTATTATTATTATTATATATATACATATATATATTTAACGTATGGATTTCGGAGATGTGGATTATTTATTTCGGTTTGTTAGTTTCTACTCAATTCTTTTCGTCAGATTTCCGTGGAGTATTTTGGTCGATTGTATCATTCAACGATTTGAGGTGTGTTTGAGCTGTATTGTATTGATCTCGCACTTTGCCCAAGTGTTTTTGAGTTGTTTTCGCGTAATTACCACACAACCATAATAAGAGATAAAGCGTTGATAACGAGATAAAGTCTTGGTAATAAGACGATGGTTTTTGTAACGAATTAAAGGTTTGAGATAACGATTTTGGAACGATATAAATGAGGATTTTGTGTGAGTTAATGAGAACACTTGTACAATAAGATAATTTTGTACGAGTATTGATAAAGTGAGTATTTATTAGGTCGTTGTCGGGTATATTGTGCGCTTGCGTAGAGATTGTTTGTGCTTTGTCTTATTTGAGATTGCGCGGTTGCTTATGATTGCCGATTGAGGTGAGTTCTCGTAGCCCCACTTTTTACTGTTTTTCCGTTGGGGGGAAATGATACTCAAATATGTTTTGACATGTTTTAAATTGAACTATGCGAAATGTGGTTTTGTTTTTGGCACAAGATATGTGCTTATGACTGTTATGTGAATATTATGCATGATTGTTTGGATCGGATGGGTACGCCTACCCAGTATTTGTGTGATTATTGGAGCGGATGGGTACGCCTACCTAAGTTTGTGTGAGGTCATGCCCTAATATTAGTGCTCCACCTGGTAGGCCCTTTAGGTGCGTAAGTGACATATGGTGATTGACTAGCGTGGATGCTATGTCTTGGATTATTTGCATATATTCACTGTCATATAACACTATTGTCCACTGTTGAAATATTGGCACAACTTTTGGGTTTAAATTAAAACCTACGAGCTCAACAACATTATTGTTGACTTTTTCGAGTATCATTTTCAGGTGTGTCAAATCAAAGGTATGTGAATGGTACTGGAAGAGAAAAGATGTAACCTACGGGGACTGGGTTGAGATGGTTTTGATAATTGTAGTATGTCAAGTTTTAACTTGTAAAATGTAAGTAAACTCAAGTTTTATGATAGTAAACTGTAAAGTGTATGATCTTGTATCTTGTGCGATGAATGATATCGTCACATCCCGTGTTTCCACCACTGACAGGGTGTGACAGATTAGTATCAGAGCCAAGGTTATAGAGAATGCCGGTTTTTATAAAATAAAAAGCGCAACTATAACCAAAGAGCGAAGTCTATTTTTAGTAAAACCTCAAACATGGCGAAAGTCAAATAGCCCGAGCAGTTCATGGTATTATTCCTAAATTACGCATAGCCTGATCAACTATGCTTAATTTAAGAAGGACTATGAAATGATGGGGTTACTTTTCTAAAGTTATGTTAGAGGAGTGAAGGGATGTGTGAGTAATGTGACCACCTGAAAATGATAGGATGTAAAGTGATGAGAACACTTACGAGTGTTGAGATTGAGATTATGTTGATTTTAGGATTGCCATGCTGCCTTAGTAGTAGTAGTGTGCGATGCCTTGAGAATTTTTGTGGATAGTCGTAGGTAGCGACGTGATTTGAGAATATGTTTTTGTGGATTATGTGTTTTATGTGTTGACAAGTTGTGCCTGTTCGGTATCGAACCTGGTCAGTGATTATTGTACGTATTCTTTCTGATATATTTAATATATATATGTATATATACGGTTGCGAACGCCTAATTTTAAGCTATAATGATTTGTATATGTAAGCATAATGATGCTGATAATTTGGATAATAATATTTTATACTTATACCCTTTTATCGTGTTATCACAAGATGTCTACCCCAGTGTTTGTTGACCTAGAGAGTTCCACCCAGGCTGACGAAGCTCAGAGCTCTCGAGTGTCAGTACCACTTCCTGAGGATCCTTATGAGGTCATTAGGCAGGCTTATTTGGATGGGATAGACACTGAGTCCGAGCCTTTTGAGGACCCCATTGATACTAAGACACCTGAGTTACCCCTCACTGTAGCACCACCTATATCACTATCTGAGAGTACCCCACTCGTGTTGGTTCCCATTCTTCGTAGGACCGCACGTATGGCCGTGCATGTTCCACCTGCGATGTCATCGGGACTCTATGCCAGTATTACAGATGTGGCCGCTATGTCTGAGTCCGCATTCCGTAAGAGGTTTAGGTCCTCTTACGAGAGTTCGCCATATGTGTCACCACCAGACCTTCCTTCCCGAAAGCGTTATCGAGGTACGTCTGAGTTAGTAGAGGATATTAAGGAGGATGAGGAGATAGAGGAGATAGAGGAGAGTTTGGATTCTGACAGTGTGGGTAAGGACGCAAAGGATGAGGTTTCTACTGCAGAGGATGAGGATCCTGCTGCAGGGGACGAGGGTCTTGCTGCGAGGGTCGAGGGCCCCGGTATGGATGATAAGAATTATGGTTTAGATGATGAGAGTCATGGTATGGATGATGATGGTGGTGGTTTAGACGACGAGAGTCATAGTGTAGAGAGTGATGGACTTGGTTTAGAGGAGGAGGATGAGGTTGTACCTAGGGGTCAGCAGCAGGCAGCTCCGGTTGTGGGGACAGCTGTGAGCGCGCCTTTAGGACTTGGGTATGGAGCATTGTGGCGCCGAGAGTTAGTGTTAGAGGAGGATCAGGTATACAGTACGTTTGAGGTCGGACAGGGTTCTGGATCTGCACCAGAGTCCGAGAGACCTGAGAGGGTGTCGGCATCCAGACAACCCACACTTACCACATGGACAGACCCGGAGGACGGTATGGTTTATATTGATGTTCCTACTTACCCACCACCAGCACCACCTGTACAGACACCACCTTCACCTGAGTGGGCGTCTGGTTCACTTCCTATTTCTCCATCACCTTCTGTTGTACCTTCACCTGTTTCATCACCTATGATACCGTTGACTGTACCATCTCCTGTAGCTACACCCGCTATAGCTGAGACTGAGGGATTTTTGACTGAGCTGGGAGCTCAAGTCGAGATGCAGGGGGATTGATTCGTGATCATGCGGTACGATTAGAGGAGCTATCGCCTGCTCTGTTTGAGAGGTACGATAGGGACATAGGAGAGTTATTTACTAGGTCGGGGGCTGTTAGGGATGAAATTTTCTCCCAGAGGTACCGATTTAGGAGTTTAGAGTACGAGCAGGAGCGGGTCGCGGTGACATTTGGAGCGATATAAAGACCAGTGTTAGCCCTGGAGTCATGGGCAGGTCAGACGAATGCCCAAAGAGCAGCTCTGTGGCATGCCATCGGTAATGTACATGGAGAGAACCAAGATTTGCGGTTACAGCTTGCTGAGGAGAGACGTGCGCGATTAGAGTTGACTGAGGTTGTTGCCAGTATGAGGAGAGGGCAGGAGCCCCGAGGAGGTAGGTAGAGTATATGAGGTTTAGGTTAGTAGTTTTTTTGTATATCACTAAACCGGGTAGCATCGGTTAGTGACAGTTATGATTAGAAAAGTTTCTTTTTTTATTGGTGGTTATGGCGAATCGTTCTAGTTATTAGGTGATTTGTATTTAAACCGTTTCGTATTAGTAAAGGAAAATTTTGTTCGATCTTTGTGGATAGCGGTATTTTGTGTTGTTTCGTGTTAGTTTGAGAGCACAGTTTTGCCCGTGTGTGAGTGCGTTGCGATTGGTTGCTCGTGATAGAACGGATACCCACTTCCTTATTAGGATGTGGCGTGCGATGTATTTAGTGTATTCTGTAAGCTCGAAATGTATTCGGGCTGACCGATTATACCGTCTGGTTAGGAGATATAATAGGAGGCAATAGACCGTGGATGGTCACGGGGAGTATTGGAAAGAGTTGTGATGATCAATAGCCCCACTTTTTACTGTTTTTCCGTTGGAGGAAAATGATACTCAAATGTGTTTTGAAATGTTTTGAATTGAACTGTGCGAAATGTGGTTTTGTTTTTGAGACAAGATATGTGCTTATGATTGTTATGTGAATATTATGCATGATTTTTTAGATCGGATGGGTACGCCTACCCAGTGTTGTAAGATTATTGGATCGGATGGGTACGCCTACCCGGTATTTATGTGATTATTAGAGCAAATGTGTACGCCTACCCAAGTTTGTGTGAGGTCATGCCCTAATATTAGTGCTCCAGCTGGTAGGCCCTTTAGGTGCATAAGTGACATATGGTGATTGACTAGCGTGGATGCTATGTCTTGGATTGTTTGCATATATTCACTGTCATATAGCACTATTGTCCACTGTGAAAATATTGGCATAGCTTTTGGGTTTAAGGTCAAACCTATGAGCTCACCAATATTATTGTTGACGTTTTCGAGTATCATTTTCAGGTGTGTCAAATCAAAGGTATGTGAATGGTACTGGAAGAGAAAAGATGTAACCTACGGGGACTAGGTTGAGATGGTTTTGATAGTTATAGTATGTCAAGTTTTAACTTGTAAAATGTAAGTCAACATCTGTATTTATGATTGTAAACTGTAAATTATATGATCTTGTATCTTGTGCTATAACTGGTATCTGTTGCATCCTTGTTTTCGTCCGCCACAGTGACTGGTTGTGACAACCGCTCTTTATCTTGTGTTAATATTTGCTTGCATGAGTTAAATTGTCTTGAATTGATTGTAGATCCACCACCAATCCCATGCTATTCACTCAGGCTGAAACCCTCCTTTTACTGTTATCATTAGAATCATGACTACATAGGATTAGCATAGGTTGACTAGATTAGAATAACAAAAAATTAAAAAAATAGATGAGATTTTAACCTCGCTTCAGTGTCGACACCCTACTTACCACTAATCTACCACCGACCGGGTACACTGCCCGTTAAAGTGTTATTTTGGTTAAGTCGGCAAAATATAAAATTAAAACATTTCAATCAATCAAAATATTCCCCACACAACGACACCATCACGGGATCACGTTTGATAACTTCCAGAATATTCCATACTATATCCTCCAATACGTCGTATTGGTCTTCTCTGGATACGGATCGAATTGATCTTAATTCTTCGTGATCTTTGGTGATTGCATATCTTCCAGAATATTCACATACTATATCTCTAATACAGCGTATTGGTCTTCTCTGGATACGACGTATTGATCTTGTTTCCTTCGTGGTCTTTGGTGAGTGCAGGCACAGATACGCCATATCTTCCTTGATGGATACGGTGTGTTGGTCTTCAAAATAGTAATCTTCAAAATATCTTCGTTTAAGCTCCAGAATGATGCTATAAAATAGGTTAATTATATGGGATAAGTGATGCTATAAATGATGCTATAAAATAGACGTTATTTGATGTCATCGGACGGATTATCTAAAATTTAATTATCACCGTACGTTACTAATGGTGCGTTTGGTTTATAATAGGGGTGGATTTAGATTTAATTTGGTTTTGGATTTAATGTAGGTTTAGGAGAAAGAAAATAAATTTATTTAATATATTTTGTAATAAAATAATAATTGAAAATATTATTTTTAAATAAAAACTGATACATGGATACTTAGAAAGAAGAAAGAGAAATGAAAACACACATGGCTCCACAACTTTTCTCAAAACCTCGCTCCTCCATCCTCTTTTATAAAACCTCTGTATTTTGCTTACAAATCTAAACCAAAGTCAACCAAACATTTTATTTTGTCTTGTCAAATCCTAAAGTTGGCCTACACACGAAAAACAAACGCATCCTAAATCTTTGATATCAATTGATTATGATTGAGTGAAGGGTAAAATAGCCATAAACCTTTTAAATGATGTTTTTAAAAGAAATTTATGATTTATTATTATTTAGTTATACTTAACTTAAAATTTTAGACATATAAGCGTGATTTGAAGTTTTGAAAGGATATTGACGTAATTAACAAATTTTAAAAAATATTTATGTAATTACAAAGTTTTTCAAGGATATACATGAAATAATAGACTAAAATGTTATTTTAGATATATTTGAGTATTTTTAAGTCTTGAAAGGATATTAATGTAATTTTTATTTTTACAAAAATATTGATGTAATTATCAATTTTTCTAAAGATATTGATGAAATTCTCCCTTTAATATATGTGGGCATTTTTAATAAGTAATTAACTCATGAACTTTAAAGCTTAACTCAAAGAGAATTTTGGTGTCTAATTCATATAACTAT
>BQNB010179941.1:0-12725 GCA_026074375.1 Tanacetum coccineum | reverse complement strand
CGAGAAAATTATAGAAGTCTTCATTAGTGGATTATCCAGAAGTATTGAAGGAAATGTTACTGCCTCGAAGCCTTAAACTTTGGAGGAAGCCACCAACATAACCCAGAGATTAATGGATCAGATAATAAGGCATGATTCTGTGCAAGAAACCAATGATCACAAACGAAAGCTTGAGGATAAGGGAATAATCATCAACAACAACTATCAGAATAACTATAACAACAACAACCGTAACAATGATTACCACCAACAACAGAATAGAAGGCAAGAAACCTTCAGGACTTATACTGCCACCAATGGGTATACTGGGAATTGTCCCTTGTGTGAAAGATGCACCCTACACCACATAGGACCCTACACTGTCAAGTGTCAAACTTGCAATAGAGTAGGTCATCTAACCAAGAATTGCATAAACAAGTGTCGGACTTGCAATAAAGTAGATCATGGGTTAGTGGGGTTTTAAAGACATGAGAATGTGTGTGTAAAACTAGAGAGAAAATTAATTAAAAGGGTTGTTTAAAATGAAAACATGAGGTTGGTATTTATATCCAACATTTGAAATTCAAAGGTGTACCTAACGGCTAGCTTCGTGCGACCTACGGATCCACCATAGCCTGGATCTGTCTTTGGTTTTGGTAGATCCGTAGGTGGAGCTGGGACAGATTTTACCAATTTATGATTAACCCCAAATCTTTAAAAAATCCCCATTTGTAGTTAAATAATAGTTTAAGTACAAGCTTCTAAAAGGTTTACCATAAACGGCTAAACATGTTTGATTTGGTTAGATTATAAAAGATTTATTACTAAAAATGGTTCGACACAAATCTTATTAAAATCTCCTAATTGTACGTAAATAATAGTTAAGTATAAGCTTATAGAAGGTTAATCTTTTTAAACATAATAATGGAAAGATTTGCAAGATATGAATAATATCTTATATGATTTGTTTCCATAAATGGTTAATCTTATTTTGTCATATTATCTAATATAATTAATTAATAGTTAAATAAAAGATTACTTGCAAATCATTTATTTAAGTGGTAGAAAATATTTAATGACTCTAAAAGGTATTTTAAACATTCTCAATGGTTTGTAAAATAGGTTGATCATAATGCAACATAAAAAACATATCCGTACCTTTTGTTGAAGCATGAGTAGACTCGAGACGTCGAGAGGTGTTGTATGGGTTGATGAGTTGTGGTCACACGTAACTTGCACTTTTTACGTTATGTATTACAAGTTACTTGTTTGTCAATATTAAAACCAAAGGACTTGTTTAGTTTGAATATCGTAATATTTGCACTAACAAAACTTATAGAAACACTAGTATACTAAGTAGAAACATTAGAAACGTCATGAATATATTTATATGATGTCGAGATTTATAAAAATAGTATCTTTTAGTATATATTAGCGAGACGGACTTAGAAGTTAGGCGTTTAGAGTTAAATAAGGCGTTTTTGAAAATACGGATTTAACAAAATATAGGGGACGGTATTAACGTCTTGAAACATAGAATTTTCTAAAAATAGTAAGTTTCCTAAAATAGTAACTTTTAGTAAATCGTGGCGTATTTTAATCATGAACATTTTATAACAACCTATAATTTTCCTCAATGTAATTATCCGCCTATTATATTTAATAGAACCATTTTCATGGGAATAATTTATGTTTTTATTCCATCCATTATGTAATGTAACTTACATTTCCAAAGTAAACGAGCTCACGCAACTACCAATGCCAATTTCAATCAACGTTTATATTAAGTGAACGTTATAATATGTCAAGTAATATGTTCTAATAACCATTTTTATCATACGTTATCTATTTAACGTACCTTCCATAACGTTTATTATGAAACGAACTTTATACATTAACGTTTATATCAAAACCCCGATTACATGTAATATGTCCATACAAACCAAAAGTACAAACTTATAAGACATCTGTACTGTTGGATCGTTTATTGAATAGATCTTAACCTTTAGCTGGTAAAGGGTTTGTTCCTTTAGATAATTCTAAAGCAACAATAATGAAACACTGATTTGAACACTATTGATTATGCAGAAACTAATCAATAATGCTAAGAAGAACAATATTAAGAATCACAAAAGAACTTTATATTATCACTTGAATCTGCCTAGGTTACAGATTACAAAGACTATGATTGCTAATAGATCTCTATTGATATGTGTAGAACTATATTTCATAATTATGCCTAGGGTTCCTTTTATAGACTAAGGAAAACCCTAATGGGCTTTACAAAACGCGTATAAAGATCATGCATATCCTTTCCTAAGATGTTTCATGCATATCTCATAAATGGTACTAACTATTTTATACTAACGGTACTAACTATCTGATTAGTACTAACATTTTGAACTGTCAGTACAAATTACAACTAGCGGTACTAACTAATATAACTAACGGTACTAAGTCAGTAATGCATAATTCCCAACAATCCTCCCCTAAACATGATTGTTGAACTTGTTTAACTTCAAGTTTCTTTAGTGTAAACATCTTGTAGACCAGGAGGATGTATCCAAACACTCTGTCAAATCTTGATCTGATCTTTGATAATTTTGACATCTTTAGCTATCCATTTTTATCAGCAACTGTCAGAACCAAGAAATCACTTCACTTCATAATTAAGAACATGAAAAGTAGGAAGGAGATGAGAAAGAATTGTAGAGAGAGAGAGTAGAGAGAGAAAGTGAGAGAATGAGAAGATTACTTGCAAAAATGAAAAAGTTACAAATGACCAACTCCATTCTCCATCCATGGAGAGTGGTATTTATACCTAGAATAAAAGGCTTACTTGCCTTTAGTAATTCTATGGGCCAGGCTCGGGTTTACTTTGGCTTTCGCCTGATACACGTGACCGGTTAGCTTACATTTAAGAGCCCGTTTACCCATCTAGCCTATTACAACGTATATTAATTAATGACCGAGACGTAATATAATTAATGAATGAACTTCCATTGTTCGACTTAATATTTTGAGGCTAACAATCTCCCCCGAAGTGAGTTCATTATGACACTCCTTCGTGAGATCAATGAGATTGCTTTTGTCGTTGAGCTCTTGTGATCTTTGTCTCTGTCTATGTTGTAGGCTTGTTCCTTCATGCTTTTTTATCTTTGATCTTTAGCTTGTCATAGTCTTTGAAGGAAGATCTTGTATATCAGAGTTTGTACGGAAGTCTTTATCTTTAATTCTTGAGCTTTCATGATTCTTGAATCTCGATGCTTATAGTATGTCTTTGTAGTTTGAGCATGAGCATGTGGTAATGAATCCGACTTCAGCTAGAATAAGGCATCACCATCTCCATCTTTATGTCCTGAAATAAAACAGTTAGCAATAAAGCGTGTGGACGAATATGGCTTTGTCATTCGTCTGGATTTGGTTAGATTAACCTTTGGTTTCGTAGGACCGTTTTACAGTATAAATATTGTACCTATGATCAGGTAGATTCAAAGAATCTCCTTGACAGGGTTTCCAGCTCAAAGCGTAGGATCTTCTAACACAGATGTATTAGATTTACCATGCTTGCTAGTTCTCATTACCGGAACGTCTCAAAGCAGACAACACGGTAAGAGTGAATCAGATAGTTACTATCTTTCTGATTAAGCCGTCAATTCATTTCCTGGAACAAGTTTGATTCACATTGAATCACACTATCGTTTCTTTCCAGTTGACACAAGTTTGATTCATATAGAATCTCGCAAGTCACCTACCAAGAGCTTGTTTGATGCTGGCTCATAGCTGTAATTTCCCATCTTCATTCGTGAGAAAATAAGTATTACTCGGATGTTCTGGCACAATCACAAGGATAATGCATAGGACTCTTGTTAACAGTTATGAATAATAACAATATGTTTGGGGTTTCAATAGTGTTTGTACTGGAATGGTACCTAATGAGAATTCTTATTTATGGATCTCTTGGCACTAGACTCGATTAGTGCATTTTGGTTTTAGTAATTGGAGGCTAGAGCAGACTGCCACCTATTCAATATCAACTAACTCGGAGTAATAAAGTCAATAGAAGTCGTGTGTATCTCCGTGATAAATGAGACAAGTTTCTATTGAGAGAAACCCGAATGACTGGGAAGGGTTGTGCATTGCATCACTGGGTCCATGATGTCGTCTTCAATGTCAGCAATCAATATTGTGATTCTGACAGCATATGTATTGACTCAGTTTCTGCCTAAGTTATGTGGAGGGATTCTTTCTTTAGACCCTTTATCCATACATTTCTTTTTTATTCTTCAACCCCTTCAATGCTTACCAAGACATCCATTACTAACACCTTGTTATGATTGTTCCGGTGTTAGCTCAATCTTAGTCAGCATTCTTCCCTTATACACATTCATCTCCAATCATACCTAAGGACTGCTATTTCTAACTATGGAGTGTCCTTGGGTTAGTACCTCGATTCTGTTTGGATCATAGGACAAATACCTAACCTTACCACCTTATGACATCAGAATCGTCGTGAAATAAGATGTCGTAGGGTATGAGATCGTAACCATAAAACCTTTTTCGAAGAGTATCAAGCACTTTGAGTCGATAAGATTACTTATTATTTTCAAGATCACATTTTAAATACATTTCTCCCCTTATTTTAAATACTAACTCACTTAGTTTTTGAAATACTGTGAGATGAAAATTTGTCTTGAAATACCATGGGGAAAACTTGTATACTTTGCATGAATTATATGGAACATTAACTTGCTCCCCCTTGATTTTACATATGTTTGACACAAAAACAATGATACCAAGTTGTAAAATGAATATAAAATTAAGGGTTAGCATTGTTGAGCACACAATTTTGAAAGATTATGAATTGTCATTGAAGAATTCTTGAAAAATTGTGCTCAACCACCTAATCATCTTATAACATTCTATCTATTTAATAGTCATTATTATTCCGTGGATGTTATTAAGACCTTTTATAATGTGTTGAATACATAAGAGTTGTCATGTTATGATGTATCCAACAATCATTAAAACATTGTTTTTCAGAAAAAACTCCCCCTCAAACATTGACTCATTTAAAAAAAATGACACCAAATGTAGAATAATTGTCTTGTAAAACAATATGAGGACTGGAGTGTTGAACACACAATTTTGAAAGATTTTGAATTGTCATTGAGAAATTCTTGAAAAATTATGTTTAACTTTTTGAAAAACCATATGTTAGAAGACTTCTCTTCTAACGCTAAGGATAAGCGCACTTATGCGTACACTCTCCTTTGTCGTTCGGGTCCGAGTTGCAATCTGAGAGTGATTACAAGTCATAAAGAAAAATTAGAAATGACATGTTTTGAAAACATTTGAAACTCCTGTTCGAACTTCATTTACACGCCCGTGTCGATGTTAATCAACATTTCTAGGTACGTAAATGTTATCGATTCCAAGAGACATGTCGAGAAGAATATTTTTTGAAACATTTTCTGATTTTTTGATTTTGTATTTTCTTTTTGAAATTTTATATTTTTGTATATTTCTTTTTTTTCAAAAATATGTACATGTTGATGTTTGATGAATTATCAAGCAGATTCATTTGTCAGAACCTCCAGTTCTGCTAGAGTCAAACATTGCATACCAATTCGCCTGACAAGATATTGAAGCCTATCTTCGGATAGGGCTTTAGTAAACATATCAGCCAATTGGTATTCAGTTCTGACAAAGTACAATTCAATTATACCGTTTTCAACCTGTTCCTTGATGAAATGATACTGAGTATGGATGTGCTTGGTACGAGAGTACTGCACGGGGTTACATGAGATTGCTATGGCTGACTAAGAGTTGTAATACAACGGTATTTTGTTGTACTTGAAGCTATAATCTTGAAGCTGTGTCCTCATCCACATTACTTAAGCACATCTTGCAGATAACGCCACGTATTCAGCCTATGCAGATGACATTGCAGTATAGTCTTGCTTCTTTGACATCCAGCTGATTAACTTATCACCTAGGAACTGTATTCCTCTAGAAGTGCTTTTGCGAGTATCAATGCAACCGGCATGATCGGCATCTGAAAAAGCTGTTAGTTCAAAGCCAGAACCCTTCAGATACCAGAGTCCCATGTTAATGGTACCTCTTAAGTATCAAAAGATCCTTTTAACTTCTTTGAGGTGTTTTTCAGTCAGTCTTGCTTGATATCTTGCACAATAACAAAGGTCTTTCTTGATACCTTGCATAATAACATACTGCTTGCACTATATCTGGTATACTAGATGTCAAATACATGAATGACCTGATTTTACTATGGTAGTCAGTTTGGTCTACGAGTTTTTCACTCAAGTCTGCATCCAGTTTAGGTTTGGTAGCCATTGGTGTACCAATAATATCACATTTTTCCATACCATGTTTTTTAAGAATTTCTAAAGCGTACTTGGCCTGATTGATAAAGATACCTCTTGGGGATTGGTGGATCTGAAGTCCTAAAAAGAATTTCATTTCCCCTATTAAGGACATCTCAAATCTACTGTGCATTAATTTTTTAAATCTTTTAGAAAATTTAGGGTTTGTAGACCCAAAAATAATGTTATCGACGTAAATTTGCACAAGTAGAATGTCCTCCCCGTATCTTATCGTAAATAAAGTAGGCTCAATGGTACCTTTAGTAAAACCTTTGGACATTAGGAAATTTAAGAGTTCATCATACCAGGCTCTCGGAGCTTACTTCAATCCACATAGAGCTTTCCTTAGACGGTAAACTTTTTCTGGATGATCAGGATCAACGAACCCATCGGGTTGTGCAACAGAAACCTCCTATTTTAGTGGACCATTAAGAAATGCCGTTTTCATGTCCATCTGATAGATTGGAAAAGACTTGTGTGCAACATAGGCGACAAAAATCTAAACAGTTTCCAAGCGAGCAACTGGAGCAAATGATTCTTCAAAATCAATACCCTCTTCCTGAGCATATCCCTTAGCTACAAGTCATGCCTTGTTGCGAATGACAGTTTGATCTTTATCCTTTTTGTTCTTCCATAACCACTTTATCTTTATAACAGTCTTGCATAAAGGTTTGTCGACGAGTTTCCAGACTTGTAGTCTATCGAACTGATGAAGCTCTTCCTACATTGCCTCTATCCATGCAGAATCAGCCATTACCTCCTTATGTTTTTTGTTAGCAGACTAACGGTGAGGCACGAACATTACACATTTCAGGATCTGTTGCGAGTTGTCATCTTGTTTGCACTGACTTGGATGGATTAACACGAACTTGTTCTAGCGGGTGATCTTTCGTTTATCGGTATTCGGAATTGTGTGGTTGATAGAAGGTATGCATATTTGAATTATTAATATTGCGTGAGGAAGACTCAGCAATTTCTTGTACCAGTGAGCACGAACATACACATTACAGAAAGGATTGATAAATTCATCTTCTTGATTATCGATGTTTTCCTCAGCATTAACATTTGTTGGAGTTGTTGGTTCTGTTGAAGATTGAATATTCGTTGTAGGTGGTGTGTCTTGTTGTTTAGAATTGTCGATGGGAGAAGAAGAATTGTTGACAACTGCAAGTACTGCATTGAAAATTCATCGTATAAAGGACCGAAAAGAAGATCCAACTCTTATTGTGATGGAACTGTTATATCTGCTGAAGGAGAAACATTTTGTAGTTGGGAGCAGGGCCAGAGTTGTCATAATCTGACGTCTTTTATCATTGGGGAACGAGGCCTGAAGTGTTATTAGCAACTGACGTCTCAGACATCTCTTTGATCTCATCAATTCTGAAATGTATGGATTCAACTATCAATTAGGTTCTCTTGTTGTAAACACGATATCCCTTAGACTGAGTGGAGTATCCCACCAGAATGCATAGATCCCCTTTTTCTTTCATCTTATCCAGATTTTCACCATCTCTGGTTAGGTAACAAGTGCAACCAACGATGTGAAGGTGTTTAATTGAAGGTTTCCTGCCATTAATGATGTGATATGCTGTTTTCCCATGTGTCGGGATGATGATAGATCTATTTTGAGTATAGCAGGAGGTTGCAATTACTTCAACCCAAAAGAACAAAGGAAGTTTAGAAGCCAAGAGCATCGTGCGAGCAGCCTCAACGAGAGTACGGTTTCATCTTTTGTAAACGCCTTTTTGTTCAGGTATTTAGGCAATATAAGTTTGATGCTCAATTCCTTCTTCTTTGAAGAATGCATGAAGTGTCTTGTTTAAGAACTATGTGCCTCTGTCAGTTCGAACAGAAATTACTAGGGCTTAAAGATTTCGTTGAATCATTGTGAGGAAATCTTTTAGAACTTCTGGTGTTTCATCCTTGGATCTTAGAAATAAAGTCCAAGTATATCTGGAGTAGTCGTCTACAATTACCAGAATATATTTCTTCCCATTTATGCTAGCAACCCGCATTGGACCACACAAGTCCATATAAAGTAAATTTAGCCGTCCTTTTGAACTTGGAACAACCTTTGTCTTGAATGAACTTCTTTTTTGCTTTACTCATTTTACAAGAGGAACATAGTTAATCCTTAACATATTTTAGTTTTTGTAAACCAATCACGACATCCTTCTTTGAAAGTAAGTTGACGTAGTCGAAGTTAAGATGAGAAAATCTTCGATGCCATAACCATGCTTAAGTTGGTGAGGCTTTAGCCATGAAACAAATTGGAGTTGATGAAGTCGTTTCTTGAAGGTAAGTTGTATAGAGATCAAATCCACGATTACTGGTGAGTAAGTTCATGTCCTGATAGATATATAACGAAACACATAGATTGCAGAAAACAACCGTCTCCAAATCCGCATCACAAAATTGACCAACCGAGAAGAGATTGTGATTGAGGCCTTCGACGTAATAAAACCTTTTGATCATGATATTTCCTTGAACCAAATCTCCATAACTAAGAATTAGAGCAAATTGATCATTGCCAAAACGAACGGTAGCCAAATATTTTCAACAAAATTACACAGCAGCTTTAGATTGCCCATCATGTGCTTTGTGCATCCAGAGTCAACAATGAATAGGATGAGTTGAACAATATGCAAAGAATTAAAGGATGACAGGAATACTTGACAAATTGGATCCTAAAGAATTTGTGAGTTTCAAGACATTAGTTATCCTAGATACATTATCTATGGCAAAGCTAACTCTCTTTTTTACATTTTCATTCTTAGTTTTAGGCACCCATTTCGTTTTTGTCTTAGGAATAATCCAGTTATTATCTGATGGGCATTGTTGTTCTATCCACCATTTCCATGCCTTACTAGTTTTCTCATACAGCATCCTATAGTAACTCTTGGATTTCTTAATAGTGGATTTGATGATTGGCATACTATTTTCTGTATGGGGTGTTGCCTAACAGATTTGTTTGCTTAACATTTGGGTTTTCTAGTACTAATATGCACTACTTTGGGCTTCTTAGTTCTAGCATTCCACGTCATTCAAGAATTTAGAAACACAAGCATCATGATTCGAATTAAACACACATTTTCCACAAGTAGCACAAACAACATTAACATTCAAAGTTCTGGATTTTAAACTATCATTACACGCAGTTACAGACTTTGTTTTATTAGAAATACTAGAAATCCTATGGTGGTCTTCTACTTCAGTCTTCTTAAACTTCACTTGATTATTGTTTGGCATGACTTTATCTTTCATTTGAGTGCTCCTAAGCTGTGGTCTGCTAACATTAGTGCTGTGATTTACTCCTGTAGAGGTAGACATGCGAGGATTAGTATTCCTAGAAGTCTGAGGCAACTGTGGTGCTCTAGTTTATGTTGTCCTAGATTCAATTCGATACATGCCTGGTTTAATCACATTTGTGTTTCTTACAGCTTGCCTTGCTATTTGAGGAAAAATCTGTGTAGTGATTGGTTTGATAAACCCTCTGACACATTAGTTTTGGAAACCGACTTTGTTTTTGAAAAACTGTTCCTCTCAAGAGAGTCTGAAAAAGGAGTCGGTTTGCCTAAAACTGATGGTTTTGGAATCCTTTAAGCATTTGGTTGTCAAACAACAGATGATTTATCAAACTTAGTTTCCACAGATTTTCCTTTGCATTTCTCAATGAGTTTCTTTAACTCACTTATGGCATGTTCTTTTCTTGCAATTAAGCTTTTAAATCTTGTATTTTGAAATATTGTTCACGTTCTTTTAGAAATACTGACTCGCTTCTACTCACCCCTTAATATATATCAATAAATACAAACAAATACACAACAGGGATCAGAAGTCCCGCGAGGGCCAAAGAAAACCGGAAGCAGTATAGGGTGTCTCCGGGTCGTTATGTCCCAACGAGGCTAGAGATGGAAAATCGAAAGACGATTGATGAGTGGTGTTTGAATATGACAAGGAATGATTTGGCACTAATACTGATAAGCAAATGCACATAAAAATGAGCAAAGAAAATAAGCTGGAATAAGAATAAAGCTAGGAATGGAACAAACACTTAAAACTTTTACTCTAAGACAGAAATAAGCTCAAATAAACTTAAGACAAATCAAATAAGCTAAGCTAACTCTAAATAAGCAGATTCAACAAACAACTAAGCTAAATTAAGCAGGAAACTCAACAGTACTAACAATAGCACTAGCAGTATTAACTAACTAGTACTAACTTGGAGTTAGTACTGCTAGCTTTAAGTTAGTACTGCTAGCTTTAACAAAACACAATGAAACAAGAAATAAGCAAATAAGCTAAAACAGATATTTAACTAACCCTAATAAGCACTCAGTAATAAGAATAAGCAACCTAGAATAAACCAAAATGGCTAATAAGCTAAGAAGCTACAAACTGATACACTATTGAAAACACTTTAAAAAGGAAAATAAGCTTAAATAAGCAAACAGTAAAGGAAAATGGTTTAATCTACTCTAAAAAGCTAAGGAAATCTTAAATAAGCAGAAATAATAAGCTGATAAGCTAAAATGAACCACCAGTACTAACAGTTTTAACTAACAGTACTAACTTGGAGTTAGTACTGGTAGCTTTAAGTTAGTACTGTTCCAAAAGTGAACTAGCAGTACTAACTACAGGTTAGTACTGCTAGTTGAAAACACCCCTTAAAAATCATTTTTCTTTCAAGCTAATTAAAAACAGATTATCAAATAACAAATTAAAACACTTATAAGCGACTTTTAATCAAGAATAAGCACTTAAATAAGCTGAAATGGCCTAGCAGTGTTAACTCAAAACTAGCAGTTTTATCAAATGAACTAACAGTACTAACTTTAAAGTTGCACAAATCACTTTTAAATTAACAACTAAGCAAGATAAGCACTAAAAGGAGTTCTGCAGTAAATAAGAACAATAAGGAAAAGAGAGACTTACAACACCCTTGCTCAAAACAGGGTCAAACAAAAAGTCTACAAGCTCTAGCTTGTATTAAACAAGCTAGTGAGAGTCCATAAGCCCATCCAGAACTGGCTTATCATTCCACTAAAATTTAGTGTGGTATATTTGAGACGGATTTTTGTAATTTTCTCTTAACTACTTGACTTTTTAAATTTACTTAATTAAAGCAGCTTATAAATAAGCTGTACTGATAGCTTTTTGAACTCAAAACAACACAATAAAGAAACTTAACATTTGGAATTGTAAATTTACTTAAAAATCTCAAATTTGCATTAAAACTTGAAATTGTTACAAAGCTAAAAGTAGAAGCTATAAATGACTTAAAACAAACTGAAAAATAAAGCTATATATTTAGATAAAGACTAAAACACTAACATGTTTAAAAAATAGATGCACTCAAAGGCTACAAAAAGGCTCTATTTTTAGCCGAAGTTTTTTCATCTCTTGGACTTGCAGCTTGTGTTTCTTTTGTGAGAGCAAAAACTAAGTGTGCTTGTTGTGTGAGGTGATTCTCAAGCAAATCCCAGCCTCCCAGCCTTCAAATTCATTTGTGCTTCTTTGGAGAGCAATCTCAGCCATTGAAGATACTTGGGAAAGGTGAGGGATTGCCAACATGGCTTTTATACAACTGGGATGGGTTAGTAGGGTGGATGAAATGATTTTGGCTAGGGTGTCGAGTGGTTTTGCAGGGGAGAAGTATGGGGCGACATACAAGTTGTACCTGGGTTTGTTAGGCGGGAAAAAAGGCTTTATGGGAAGGTAGGCAGTTTTGTCCCCTCAAGTTATATAACTTGAATGTAATCTCTGCCCGGTTGGCAGTTATAGTCCCTCAACTTGGTATCTTTTGTAATACAACTTGAGGTTTGGCAGTTTTAGCCCCTCAAGTTGTAGTTTCTTCATTTGGCTTGACTTTTGACTTTGCCCTTTCCACCCTGTGCTTGGATTTGTTTGTTTTTGGCTTTCTTTTTGTTCCTTTTCTTGACTATCCGCTTCCTGCACAATACAAATGCAAAACATACAAATACAATGTATTTTTGGTACGTTTTTAGTCATTTAAGTCCGTTTTTAATGAAAAATGGTATGTGTAATTAAGCACATACCAAAATCCCTCATACTAAGGTATTGTCGTGTCCTCACGCAATGTTATGAAGTAAACACTCAAGAAACCAAGAATCTTAATCCCCCTCGACTAATAACCTCGAAAAGTAGCAAAGTGTTCGACAAGGAGAGCTTAAAGAATCAATAGCTTCGACAAGTTCCGTTTTCACCAAAAAAAATCTTTTATATGTATACTAACTATCCCTAATATTTTTGGATTTTTCTTTCTTTTCTTAACTACCTGTTTGACTTCCTTTATTTTATAAACACTGGGATCATAGAATGAGAAGCGTCCATAGAATA
>BQNB010179940.1:0-12725 GCA_026074375.1 Tanacetum coccineum | reverse complement strand
TGGTGATCTGGTTGAAACTGTGTATTTGAAACCACCTGAAGGATATTTTCATTCTAATAACAAAATGTGTAGACTTAAAAAGTCATTATATGGCTTGAAACAAGCTACTAGACAGTGGAATGCTAAATTGACTTCTGCTCTTATTGAAAATAGTTTTAGTCAAAGTAAATCTGACTATTCCTTATATACTAAGTCTGATAAAGGTGTTTTTCTTGATTTGCTTGTTTATGTGGATGATATTATCGTTACTGGTAACAATATCTCTGAGATTGTAAGTTTAAAGTTTATCTTAAGTCTAAATTCAAGATAAAATACTTAGGGAAGTTTAAATATTTTCTTGGTATTGAGGTTATTGATACAGATAAAGGTATATGTCTTAATCAAATAAAATATAAGCTTGATTTGTTATCTAAGTATGGTATGCTTGCATGTAAACCTGCTAAAACTCCTTTGATGTCTAAACTTATTATTTCTAATGAGGCCACTGATGATGATCCTATTCTTGATAACATTACTGATTATCAAAAATTAATGGGCAAATTGATTTACTTGACTAATACTAGACCTGATGTGTCTTATGTTGTTCATTATTTTAGTCAATTTATGCATTCTCCTTTGAAGTCTCATCTTAAGATTGCTATCAAGATATTGAGATATCTTAAAAGTTGTCCTGGATTGGGCATTCATATTGTCAAGAATTCTGGTATGAGTTTAAAGGCATTCTCATATGCTGATTGGGCAAAATGTGTTGTCACTAGGAAATTAGTGACTGTATATTGTGTTTTTCTGAATGGTTCTCTTGTTTCTTGAAAAAGTAAGAAGCGGAATACTCTCTCTAAGTCCTCAACTGAAGCAGAGTATAGAGATCTTGCTTCAGTTACTAGTTAAGTGATTTGGATTTTAAAAATCTTAAAAGATTTAAACTTTGTTAATTTTTTGCCAGTTTCTCTTTACTGTAACAGTAATTCAGCTATTAAAATAGTTGTCAATCCTGTTTTCATGAAAGAACAAAACACTCAGAGATTGATTTGCATTTTGTAAGAGAAGTTTTTTTAAGTGGTGTTGTTAAAACAGTAAAGTTGATTATGTAAATCATATTGTAGACATCCTAACTAAGGGATTCGATACATTACAACATAGTTTTGGTTGAAAAAATTGGTATGTTTGAAATTTACCAGGTTGAGACTAAGGGGGATGTTAAATTATAGTCTCAATCTTGGTAAATAATCTTGAGGGACTAATGTTGTCATTTCCCTTTCTTGTTTTATAAGACTTTCAGGTTCAAGAAGAGTTTGAAAGTTAAAGTATAGATGGAGGGATTTTCTGCTAATTGCTTATTCCCTATAGCTGGGTCAAGGCCTATAAAAAGACCCTTGACCAACTGAGTTTTATATAACTCTATCTCTCATCTCATTCGTCTCAATCTCTCAAGTATTGTAACCCTAATTTCTTATAAGATCATCTTGATCTTGTTTCTTGTTTGTGATCATTGTAATAGAACAATTATCGATTAGATAATTGCTCCACACCTAAGTAGCGGTGGTGAATTTAGGTTTGTTTGCTATAACTGATTGAGATCAGTTCTTGTTATTTTGTTAATCAAATTGAGATTTGTATTAAATAAATTGATCTGATTAGATTTTTCTACAATCTTTCATCATGGGACGGATATTGCTTATTTATTACTTTATGTTGATGACATAATTCTTATCGCTTCTTCTATAGCTTTTCTACAGCGGGTTATTTCTTCTCTTCATGGAGAATTTGCTATGACTGATTTGGAAAGTCTTAATTATTTTCTGGGGATTTCTGTAACTCGTTCATCTGCATGTTTATTTTTGTCTCGTGCTACATATGCCGAGGAGATTCTTGAGCGGGCTCACATGCTCAACTCCAATCCGTGTAGGACCCCTGTAGACAACGAGTCCATACTTGGTCGTGATGGAGATCCTGTTAATGATCCGTCCTTGTATCGCAGTCTGGTTGGCGCTCTTCAGTATCTTACTTTTATGCGCCTTGATCTTGCATATGTTGTTCAGTAGGTGTGTCTTTAGATGCATGATCCACGTAAGCCTCATTTCGCTTCTATGAAACATATCCTTCGCTATGTTCGTGGTACTATTGATCATAGATTACATATCCATGTTTTCTCTACTGCTCAACTTATTGCTTATACAGATGCAGACTGGGCTTGTTGTCCATTGACTCGTCGATCTACTTTTGGATATTGTATTTTTCTTAGGGATAACTTGCTTTCCTGGTCAGCTAAACGCCAGGCTACGTTATCTCGATCTAGTGTTGAGGCTGAATATTAGGGTGTTGTGTAACACCCCCAAATCTGGGTAGCAGGGAATGTTGAATATCCGAGGGCGTTACTTCATAGATTAATAGCACAAGATATGAGAACGACCACTAAACGTGTCGTTTTAAAAAGATACATTGGATTAACAAAATGCTTGTTCATTACATAAGCTCGTGGCTTTAAATTGTCGACAATATAAGTAAAGATTTTGGTTTATAACAAATGTTCCTAAAATGTAATACGCCCAAATCTTTAGTACTAACTCTTTCCAAAGAGTGACCCCCAATGTATTTGAGCACCTCGTGCCTTATTGACCTAAGAAAACATGCTTAAAATATCAACATAAAGTTGGTGAATTCATAGGTTTGTGTAAATCAATAGTAGGACCGCAAGATTTTCAAGTGTATGATTAAGCAACAGATGCAAACATCATAAAAAGTAATTTAAACGCTTTCCTAACTCATGACACGCAGCTCGACATAGTACGAATGCAATAAGTTTCCAATAATGGCCAGTGAATGATGTTCTAACACCGCAACATCCCAATCCGACATGTAATAACGTTTTGTTGTCCGTGGCAACCCCGGCACATGTGAGCGCTTACTCCTCACCTAAACAGGAAGGTCCAATCCCAATAGATCTGTTTAAAACAATCGTCGCTCACAATCTAGTAATTGCACAGTTTATATAAAAGGCGCACGTGGGTTCTCGCTACTTTTAGGAACACGTAAGCAAGTATAAAATGTACAAACTTGCGTTCCAATTGTAAAACAAAGCATGTCTCGACCCCAAAGATGTAAAACCAATTAAAATAATAGAAAAACAATAACGGGCTATGACTTACCTTAGTAAATAGTCCTCTGAAAAAAAAATATATCCAAGTATAGGCGAATGAACCACACCATCAAATAACCTAAATAAATACTTCCAGTCTTAGTCACAGTTTAGCTAACAGTCAATGCAATAAACTATAATAAATGCTAGTTTTATATATACTGGTTATCACTTGTGGGTGGTGCGCATGTTTATTAGTATATGTATTTACTTCATGGCTCATGGGAAATATAAGCGATTACACACGTTCAAACATATATGTAGTAGCACGATATTAATAAATATTCCTAATTATTAAGTCTGTAGTTTTAACTCGAAAGAATATCGGTAAATATATAACTCGTCCGATAAAAAGGGGTTTTTAAAAATCACCTTCTTCATGAATACCCTTTTTTTTTTAGGTTTTCTAAATTACAAAAACAATCCCAAAGTTTATGAAAATATAACGTTTTTCACACTTTTACTAAACCTCTAAGTATTCCATAATCTACAACTTAGTCACCAACGGAGCCTCCTGTTCTATTGGTCTGGAGGTTTTACCCTCCTGCAAGGTCTCAAGTTCGAGTCTAGTCTAGGGCTCTATGTGGTTTCCTCCTCGTCGCGTAAACGGAAGGGTCCAGTGCCTTCTGGGCTGGACCCAACCTGGTTATGTGGGCTCGCTACGCCTTCTGGGCTAGGGGCCATGTAGCCATAATTGCCGTTCAAAAATAAAATAAAATTACACCTTTAGTCCTTTAGTTTTACAACAATTTACACTTTAAGTCCTTATATGTTTCAAACAGCCCCTTAAGTTTCAGAAATGTCAAAACAGCCCCTAGAATTTATAGAAAACAGTTTTGACAGTTTTAACCCCTAAGTTTACAAGTTTGCACTTTTAGCCCCTTAACTTAAAAAAGTCATATTTTAAGTCCAATTAAGTTCTAGCAAGTGACATTTGGTTTTAATGGACTCCAATAAGCCATATAAGCTGGGTCAGCTTATAAATAAGCTCGGATGAGCTTGTTTTGGCTTATTGGACCCGTTAAGGTCCAATAAGCAATCTAAAGGTCCAATTGAGTTTTCAAAGGCACATAAGCCTTCCTTAAGTTTATTTATTCTTATTTAAAACTGTTAAGCTAAAAAATAAGCTCGGGTGAGCTTATTTGAGCTTTTTCGAGCTCATTGGGCTCGTTAGCCCAACAACCCTTAACCCGAATGTTTGCAAAAGGTCCATTAAGGTTTTCTTATGTGATCTAATTTATTTTCTTATCTCAATAACTTATGTGTCCTATTAATCTGATTTTAAACCTGGTGTCTTATTTATTATTTTTTAATAAGCTAATAATGCTCTGATAATGGGCTTTGGGCCATTTAACGAGCCCGATAGGTATTTTAAGTCTTTGGACTTGATCCAATTGGGTCCATTAGGTCGTCTAGGTTTGTAATAAGCTTACTAGACATTAAAAGCTCACAAATAAGCTATCTAAGCTTATTTGAGGCTTATGGACTTTGTGGATCACGGTAATGGGCTACCAAGCCCATTTAGGGTTTGGTTATGTTTACGATTTAAACGTTAAGGTCCATATAGGTTCAATAAGCACATTAGGTTTCTGAATAAGCACAAAGAGCTTATTAATCAACTGTGGGCTCATATTCATGGTCTGTTGGGCCTGTTGGGTTTAATGGACCCATTTGTGGCTCGTTAAAGTGTCTTACGTATATTGTTTATTCTAACGAGCTCAAGGACATTATAAGCCCTCGATAAGCTCAATGAGCTTAGTTTAAAAGTATAGGACCTCAACCTTCGGACTGTTTTGGCCTGTTGAGCCCATACGCGGGCATTTACTTGGATTTAACGGACCATTAGTGGCCCTTAATACTCTCTAAGGGTCCTTAGGTATTTGATAACATACTAATATCCAATGAAATCTTATTTAAGCCCACGTATAGAGGTCGTGTTTGTCCCATGCAAACATTTAAATGGTTCACGTACTCCTTCCCAAGCCATAACATCGTGTTTCTATAAAAAGTTTATGTATAGTTTTTGAGGAATTCATGCGTATGACTTAGTGTTCACGTTGGTTTCTAAGTTTTCATCTTAAGCGAATACACTTAAGGCTTATGCTTGTCCGTTAAAATCATGTTGTAACCTGTTCCTTTATTATCATAACACCACACCAGGGTCGAATACGCGTATAATAACGCCGTAGTAACATGTATGTTTTGTATCATATTTTGCCCTAGCTCAACGTTAGCGTATTAGTTTACCATGTTAACGTGCACATAATGGCATTACTAAGCCGTCCTAACTCGTTTACCATAAACGTTTACGTGGGGGTTTCCTTATATTCGACGTTTACCCAACCCTACTCGACACTAGGTCACGTCGCTTGGTCCTTTGCGTTTAACCCAACACCCGTCGTTATTTATTATATGCGAAGTCACGTTAGCATACTAAAAATATTACGCGACATATTGACTAAGTATAACCCATAGCGAGTAGTAAAGAATTATGAATGAGTTAGTTCGACTTACAAAGGTCCTAGCTTTCCTTGGTGGTGAGTTGGGACGTCGACCCGACACTTATACACCCAAACATGTATGATTACAAGCTCCAAAGTTTATTTCCCAAATCCTTAGCTCGTATTTTCCTTTTATAAGCTTGTATGATAACCTAGTGAAGTTTGTGGTTTCGAATGAGGTCAAGGAGGGTATTTGTGGGCGGTTTAAGACTCGAACACAAGAGAGAAATGAATGTTTAAGTGTTTATGAGTTTAAGAAAGGCTTAAGTGTATGTGTAAGAGCATATTTATAGGCAAGAGGTCAAGTTAACTTTCCTAGTCCACATACACAAACCGAATCGTGCCCTAGGGGGCAGTTTTGAGGGGTTTTAGTTAATCACACATGGTTTTTGCTAAACCACCATAAGTACAAGTTTTAATGAGCCTTAAGTTGTACAAGATTCACTTAGCTAGCAAATCTTATAGGTTTGCATGTATATATGCATGTATTCGTGGTCTAGGGGGCAAAGAGAGAGCAAGGTGGTTAATATCCATTGTGTATTAGTTTAGGGGAGACAATTAGGACATGTATTTAATGGATCATGGATGTACATGTACTTATTAGGATCATTAGGGGATTTTGCTAGTAAATAATCCACATGGGACGATTTGTTATGGTTTTACTTGCCCCTATTCGACACTAAAGTGATATAAACATAAGACTTGATTAAGTTTTGTGTTTAGGCTTTTAAAGTGGGTATTGGTTTGAGCCTAGGTAAGTCTAGGTATTTCCGGGGTGCGTCCAAATGTATTTTTATCGCGAAACGTAACCCTTTTACGTGACCAATAAAAATAAAATACGCAAAGTACATAATTATTCTCAAAATAATTATTCCTTACTTGGTTGATGTAAACCTTAATTTATTTGGTGACCGTTTACATTCATTGATTATTTCTAGTCTACGCGGTTTAGCTTAAAAGTAAATATTAAAAGTAAACGCGTATCGGACTAAAATAAATAGTGATCATTAATATAGTCGTACAATGACACGAAAATGAGAAATGTTACAGTCTCCACCCGTTAAAAGAGCTTTGTCCTCAAAGCTTAAGACCTTGTAGTAGATGACGAAGCCCGGTTTGTGAAGAGTTGTGGGTATTTTTGTTTGAACGAATCTTCACGTTCCCAGGTGAACTCAGGGCCCCGCCTAGAGTTCCAGCGAACCTTAACCAGTGGTATCCGGCTCCGCTTCAATCGTTTGATCTCCCGTTCCATGATTTCAACGGGCTCTTCCACAAACTGGAGCTTATCGTCAACATGAATTCCTTCTAACGGCATGACTAATGGTTCGTCAGCGTAACATTTCTTCAGATTTGATACATGGAAAGTGTGGTGAACTCTGCTCAACTCTTGAGGAAGTTCTTCCAAGCCTATAGGCATCTTTCCCACTTTGGCTAACATCCTTAAAGGTCCGACATGATCTCGGGGTTCAACTTACCCCACCGCTTACCGAATCGTACAACCCCTTTCCAAGGTGAGACCTTAAGCATAACTCTATCCCCAACTTCAAAATCCATTGGCTTTCGCTTCAAATCAGCGTAGCGCATTTATCGATCCTGAGCAGCTTGAATTCTCTGCTTGATCAGGACGATCTTTTCCGTTGTTTCTTGGAATCAATTCCAGACCAGTTAGTTGACTTCTCCAACTCGCCCAGCACACAGTGATCGAGCATTTTTTCGACCATATAGTGCCTCATAAGGTTCGCCTTATGCGCGTGATAACTGTTATTATAAGAAAACTCGGCTAATGCAAATGCTTTACCCATCCTTTTCCAAAATCATCACGCAAGTACGTACATGTCCTCGCGAGTTTTTTGGATAGTTTCTCTCGCTCTACGGTCTAAAAGAAAGCCGTCGTTTCAGGTGATACGCATGCTCGTACTGTATATCTGTACCCAAAGCATTCTGAAATGATCTCCAGAAATTTGATGTGAATCTCCCATCACGATCACAGATGATTGACACGGGTATTCCGTGCCTTGCTACTATCCTGTTCAGGTACAACCTTGCCAACTTGTCCAATGGATCATTTTCCCTTATTGGCAAGAAGTGAGCAGATTTTGTAAGTCGAAACCAAGATCACACCCAGATGTGTCAAACTTTGTGACGACTAGGAAGCTTGGTGATAAAATCCATTGTGATATTATCCCACTTCCATTCGGGTATCGCTGGTTGTACTAACAATCCTGATGGCCTTTGGTGTTCGGCCTTGACCCTTGTACACGTCAAGCAATTGCTAACATAGGTGGCGAGTCGGCCTTCCTGTTTGCCGGACCAATATAGATTCTTTCACAACTTGGTACGAATCTTTTCGAACTAGGATTGGATAGAGTATTTTGACTTGTGGGATTCATGCATAATCATGGATCTTAAGTCTCCATAGCAAGGTAACTAACTCCTGCCGTGTAAACATAAGGTTCCATCGGCGCGTGGTTCCAACTTTTCCTCGAGTATATCCTTTCTGATCATACCGCCTACATCTTCATTCTCAAGATTCTTTGGTTTTAGGGCCTCGATCTGAGCTTCTAGTATTCATTTAGGAAGATCCAAGCCAATAGTCATAACTAAGGCTCAAACCCGTAAAGGCTCAATCTATTCCTTACGGCTTAATGCATCAGCCACTATATTTACCTTCCCCGGGTGATAACGAATGTCACAATCGTAATCACTCAGCAATTCAAGCCAATGGCGCTGCCTCGTGTTAAGCTCCTTTTGGTCAAGAATGTGTTGTAGACTTTTATGGTCGGTGAACCACGAGCATTTAGTTCCATATAGATAATGTCTCCATATCTTTAGAGCAAACACTACGAATCCAAGTTCTAAATCATGAGTGGTGTAGTTCTTCTCATGAATTTTTAGTTGTCGAGAAGCATAGGCAATCACCTTCTCTCTTTGTGTGAAGCATCACAATAGACCACAAAATCTTTGCTTCCTTTAGGCAAGGCTAGAATTGGCGCACTGCACAACTTCTGCTTTATTAACTGAAAAGCGTTTTCTTCCTTTTCACCCCAATCAAATTTGATTCCTTTCTGAGTAAACTTCGTCATTGATTTAGCAATCTTCGAAAATCCTTCGATGAACCTTCGATAGTAACCAGCAAGTCCTAAAAATTGGCGGATCTCCATCGGTGTCTTAGGAGATGCCCAATCTTTAATAGATTCGATCTTGGATGGATCCACATGGATACCTCTGCTATCAATGACGTGACCGAGAAATTGTACCTTCGAAATCCAAAATTCACACTTTGAAAACTTGGCATATGACTACGCGCGAGCTCACCCCTCAAATATGTAAACAAATACAAACATGTATAAATACACAACAAGGGACGAAAACACGCGAGACCAATAAAACCGGAAGCAGTATAGAGTGTTCCCATTTCCCCCATTCCCAGGTCGTTGTGTCGCCACCCAACTAGCCCAACGAGCTGGAATAGGAAAATCGAAAGAATACGATTGATGATTTGATTTTTAGAATGTCACAGGGAATGATTTTAGAGGTCACTAAAAAGAGAGAGCAATAAAAACTTGTCTTAAAAAGAACTGATAATAATAAAAAAACAGCAAAATGCACAAATAAAAAAATAAAATAAATAGCAAAGAAGAATTGAAGCTGGAACAAAAGGAAAAAGGTGAAAAACATAGCAATAAACAAAAACAACATAACTTAACTAACTAGGAACTTTACAAAAACACATTTAAAAAACAAAACCAAACAACAATAAAAAAAAAATTAAAAATCCCAATCCCCAGAACTCTCCCCCACCCCCCAACCCCCGCCAAACCCCCCCCCCCCCCTCCACCGCCACCCCCCCCAATAGCAATAAACAAACCCAAAAAACAAAACCAAAAACCGAAAAACCCCACCTCGCATCCAAACCCCACCGGCACAAATAAGCAAATCTCAACTAATCCGCTACAGTCAGCATGCACATCCATGCAAAAATAACAACAAGAGTAAACACACAAAAAAACAGTACACACCAACATTACACCACCTACAAACCACCACAGTAAAACCAACTAACCAAGATCTTAACTTCGAGTTAGAACAACACATGTTCCTATGCTAGTTAAAACATAATAAGTTAAGTACTGTTGGCATCAGTTAGTACTCGATAACTACTCACGTTCATTTTTAATATGTAACTATCTCTTAACTCTGCTTGCCTCTAAAACGCCATCAACAAAACACAATTTGTAAACAAGAAATAAGCAAATAAGCTAAAACAGGAGGTTAACAACCCAAAATAAGCACTTTTAAGTATAAGAATAATCAACCACAATAATGGACTATAAATATACAATAAGCTAGAAAACTAAAACTGATTAACTCTTAAAATTATTTTGAAAAGACAAATAAGTTCTACTGAAAGCAGTACACTAGAATAAGCTTAATCTACTCTAAAAATCTAAAGAAATCTTAAACAAGCTGAAATAATAAAAGCATGAAAGCTAAGTGAACAACCATTACTAACAGTTTAAGACTAACCATTACAAACATTGGAGTTAGTACTGGTAGTGTTAATTTGTGCTGTTCCAAAAATGAACTACCAGTATTAAACTTTAGGTTAGTACTGCTAGTGTGAAGTTAGTACTGTCCTAAAAATGAACTAGCAGTACTAACTGGAGTATACTCAGCTTGTTCAAAAACAACATTTAACATTTTCCAAACATCATTTTATTTGCAAAATTATTAAAAACAGATTATCAAATAAACAAAGTAATACACTTATATTGAGCAATTGTTCCAATCTATAATACGCACATTTAAATAAGCATAAATTAGTTTAGACTAGTATAACCTTAAAACAAGCAGTTCTGCTGAAAGTAGAAAATAAAAAAAGAAGATATAGACTTACAAAACCCTTGCTCTAAACAGGGTTAAACAATCAAGCTACAAGGCTCTAGCATGCAAAAAATTAATCAAGTAGTGAGAGTCTAAGCCCATCCCAGAACTGGCTTAATCATCCATAAATAAGCCCGAGGTATATTTGAGAGTGATTGGTGTGATATTCTCTTAACTACTTAACCTTTTAAGTTCACTTAGTTAAAACAGTTTGTAAACAAGCTGTATTAAGAGCTTTTGAACATAAAACAACTCAATTCAGAAACATAACACTTGGGATTGTAAAGTGACTTTAAAACTCAAATTTGCATTAAAACTTGGAAATGTTACAAAGCTGAAAGCAAAAGCTGTAAATGACTGAAAATAAGCTTAAGTTAAATTAAAAACTAAAAAACTAACTAGAAAAGATCATCCTCCCTGTGCAAAGGATTACAAGAAGCCTATATAATAGCCCAAGTAATAGGAAGTCTTGGACTTGCAGCTTGTGCTACTTTGGAGAGATAAAACCAAGTGTGCTAGTTGTGTGAGGTGAATCTAAAGCAAATCCCAGCCTTTGATTTCTTTTGAGCTTCTTTGGAGACAATCTCAGCCATCGAAATGCTTTTGGAATGGAGAGGGATTGCCAACATGGACTTTATAAAGCTGGGGGGTAGTAGTAGGGTGTTGAGTGATTTTTGCAGAGAAGTATGGGAGCAAAAAAAACAGGGTGCTGGCTGGTTTTGGTATTGGCGGGAAAGCTGGGGAAAGGGTTTATACAAGTTGGGTTGTGACAGAGAGAGGTTGAAGATGATTAAGGGTATGTTTGGTTTGTGTACAAGAAAGGCCCCTCCACATCACACTTCTTTTCATTCTCTATTTCCCCTTTTCTTTCTTTTATAAATGAAGTTTCCCAAATTGGCGTAATCAGTCCCTGTGGTTTATATAATAATATAACTTAGGGGTTTGGCATTTTTGACCCCTCAAGTTATATTTTTCTTTGCTTTTTCTTCTCGGAGTAGACTTGATTTTGATTTGGCTTCGATTTCACACACTTTTCCATCCCGTGTCCTGTTTTGTCTCTTTTTGATTGGTTTTTTCGTCCTTTTGTGAGATATCCGTTCCTGCACAACACAATTAGCAAAACAAGCATATATTTGGCATTTTGAGTCCGTTTTTGGTTATTTTAGCTCGTTTTTAAAGGTAAAAGGTATGTGTAATTAAGCACATACCAAAATCCCCCAAACTAAGATGTTGCGTGTCCCACGCAATGCTATGAAGTAAGCACTCGAGAAACCAAAAATCTCAAATCCCCTCGACTAATAACTTGGAAAAGTAGCCAAGCGTTTATCAAAGGGAATAAAAGAATCAATAGCCTCGACAAGTCCCGGTTCTCACCAATTTTTATATTTACACAACTACTCTAAAAAAAAATTTTTTTTTTTTTTTTTATAATATTTTTTTTTATATATGTTTGACTTCCTTTATTTATCAACAATGGGATCATAGAATGAGAAACGTTCGTAGAATAATCCACGGACGTCCTGACGGATAATTTCATCGTCCCCTGATTTTTCACTAGCTCCAAGCTAAGCAATTAAACAAGATCATTGTCGATATAAGTTTAGATGTTAAGCCCTCATACTTATGACTTGCGAACTTTTTACTCCCAACATGGATATATGATTTGAATGTGTGTGCTCGCTTCAACCATAGATCAACTTATTTTCATAGTCATAATTCAAGATGAATCATGACTCAAAGCAACAATTTATTAGGCACTTGTAACTTGATTTTAAATCATAGAACTTTTTGCAACATATTTATCATTTTCATAAGTTCTTAAAGCTAGGAATGTGTTGCTTAGTTTGAACACCTACCTAGGCCTCGCTCCCTAGTAGGATATCACAACCAACGACCGGTGTTCTTAGTTTGAAAACCCACCCCGTTGCTAGCGTAGTGGGAAATCACATCAACACCTTCTTCCTAATATGGCTAAGGATAGGTGTCTTAGTTTGAACCCCCACCTCGTTGCTAGCGTAGTGGGATATCATACGACACATCTTTTACTTGCTCCATATAATCAAATGTATGCTTCATTGGCGTAATTTCAATATTCATGCATCTTTGCATTCTGATTCGTGGTATGGCATACACTTATATAGCAACCCTAATACAGATCCTAACCGAATGCCCTTGACCAAGGCAAAAGGTCAAATTCCACAAAA
>BQNB010179939.1:0-12725 GCA_026074375.1 Tanacetum coccineum | reverse complement strand
CTTAAGGTTTTTCTTTCTTTTTAGTATCTTGTCACATTATTTATTAAAGAGTAGCTTCTTGGTGTAGTACTGTGTCACAACATCTTTGCCCAGAAGATTAATTAGTTTATCTTTCAGGTTAGTACCAGCATCTTTAGTGTTCTTCTCCCCCTCAACAGGTGAAGCAGCTGCATGACCTGTTGAAGGAACATGCATGCTTGTAGCTCCTGATGCATTGTCCACCATGGTAGAAAACCTGTTCAAGGTATTAGTCACCTTGTGTAAAAGACTTGGAAGAGAATCCAAAGTCTGAAGCTTTACTTGAACTGAAGAAACTTGACTTGGCAAATTAAGAAACTATGCTGGAAGCTTTCATTGAATGTTCTTTAGTTCAGCTGCTTGGGATGAAAGACTGGAGATAGTGGAAGTGAAAGTGTCCAGTTTTGTTGGTATCTCTAAGAGATCCCCAAGCAGCTCTATTTACATGTCTCTAACATGCTGCTTTAACTCTTTAATCTCTCAAGATATTTCAGTGATCTTTAAGGGGAGCTCTTTCAGTTCAGTTGGTAAGCAGCTAACAAAGTCATGTGAGGCTAAGAGTTTAGATAGTTTAGGTTTTAAAGAAGTTACCAAAAGTTTAGTCAGCTGGTTAATGTCTAGATATGAAGGCTTGGCTTTTATTGAGGCAACTTCAGCTTCAGCTTTTGCTTTTGCTTGCTCCAACTCTTCCTTCTGAGACTGAAGTAAGTGAACATAAGCCATTAACTCTTGAATTTGAACTGATTTTGGAGACGAAGGAGGTGGGACTGAAGTATCTTCAGTGTCTTTATCTTTTTCAGCATTCTTTTCCTCTTCACTCTCATCTGAAACAATGATTGGCTTATCTGTTGGGGAGTCAGGAGTGAAGAAGGCAGATCTTGTATCATTCAAGATATCTGACAAATCCTCCAGCTTTACTTTTCGTGAGATGTCATCAGCTCTTGATTCCTTATTTGCACCAGAAGTAGTGTGGGCAGTTTTTAACCCATCTCTAGCAGATTTGGTTTTATCTACAAGAACACTTAGATTGGACCCTGCAAGTATGTGAACAAATGAGTAGTTTTTGGTTCCTTCATCCATACCCTGTTGTTAAGATATGGAATCCTTAAGAGTAGATATTCCAGGATCAGCTTCAGCTGTGAAATCTGCTGAAGCAACATGTCCTGATGCAGACTCAGAGTGCAAAATGAAATAAGGTGATTAAACAGGTTCAATTATAGTAAATGCAGACATACTACTACTGAGCTGAGGGTGATATCCTTCTTCACTAGTGGCCCCTAAAGATGATGGGCCACCAACTGCTTATTGGTCCTCTTTCTGCATTTCTGTATCTACAAGGGTAGAAAATGAAGGTTGGCTTGGGTTTGAGTCCATGGCCGAGCCGGACTCTTTGCTTTTATGAGAATGGCTAGTTTTGGAACCAGTGGGTGCTCTAGAGGACCCACCTTTGGTTGCCTCTCTGCTGGACACAGATGGTTTTTTTGAAAAAGTTGATTACTTCTTGTGTCCAGGTTTAGCTCCAGGCTTTGTGCATTGGGAAACCTTCTCAGCAATGGAGGAGGGTTTAGGAGTTTTAGGAACAATTTTGGATTTTTTTTTTTTTGAGCAGCCTAGGTTATAAACCTGCTAATATATGTTCAGAAGGATGTTCCTTCAGGTGTTATGCCCAGTGTAATACGAAGATTTGAGTGGGATTGATCGTGCAACTTTCATTAGCATATTCAAGTGCTATGTATTCCAGGAGAAGAGAAATAAATCTAGGATAGGGAATAACTCTTTCCCTGGATTTCTTTTTTAGCTTATGAATTAAATCTTCCCAAATTATCCTGGCAAAGTCTACATTGATCCCATTTGCTAGACAGTAAAGAATGGTAGCATCCTTGTTTGAGATTTGATCTAGCCTACCCGTCTTACCTCCTAAACACTGAATAATCTGTCCCATCAACAATCTCTACCTAGGAGGAAGACAACATTTCTTCAGTGTTCCTTTAACCCCAATTTCCCCATTGTATCCTATTTCAGCAAACCATGGTCTGACTATGGCAAAGGAGGGAGAATCAACATATGTATCTGAGTAGCCAGCACCAATAGCATTTCTAAATGTTGTGATTCCTATCTCACTTATAATGCCTCCTGTAGGAGTCGAAACCCAAATCTTAGAATTTTCTTGTTCTTTTCTAGTGTACTAGATCTCAGCTAAGTATTCAACATATTAGGTTAAGGCACTGATAAATACTTTCCTAAGACAACACTTAGAGATAAAGTTAGAGACAATTTGAAAGTACACTGAATTTGGGTGATCTGGGTGTATGCGAGCCACCTTATTGTTGGTTGTGAAGAGTATTTAATCAAAAGTGATCTCGACCTGATCTGCAGGTAAGAAAAGGTTATGGCTATTAGGTTTGTCAAGAGTGACATGTTCTTCTTTGGGAGTGAGGTTAGGTGATGAGGGGTTTTGTGAGGATGATTTTGCCATTAGGGTTTTGAAGTGTTGATCTGGTGGAAGGTGTGTGGTTTGTTTGTTGTTTTGATGAATTTGTGAGAATGTAAAGTGGATTGGTGTGTTATGATTTATATGATTGATGAAATTACAATGTTTCCTTTAAGAAATTGTAATTATCATTTGAGGTTATAAAGTTATGGGAATGTTTAGGGTTTGTTTTCAACATGTGTGCCATACTTTGTATTAAATAAAAGTCAGTAAAGCATGCTTCTAACACCTAGAACAGTGAACATCCGTTTATTCAACTGAAAAAGCAGGTGAGAGAAAGATGATGTGGTCATTCTAACTATTGGACTTCCTTTTTTAATATATATTTTAAAGTTCAACAACTTCCTTGGGAAGGAAATTATTTTGATAAAAATAATATTACTTTTGAAAATCACATTTGTTTTTGAAACTGACCTTTAGATTGATATTTTTAAAAAAGCTGGACTAGGTTCAGGTTTGGTGTTTATGTCATGTTGAACTGATTATTGTAATCTTCATCATCATCTGTCTTCCAGCGAAGGAGACAAAACCACAAGTCCTCATACAAATCCATGAATGAGACATATGTGATTGCTCAATTACTTCACTCGAGAGATAGCTGTGGAGATCATTTAAGCCCATCTAGGATATGTTTTACAGATAATATAAATATGCAACAGAATAATAAAGAACAGTATATTATCAAACAAGGTTTTATCATTAAACGTTTCCACAAAGCCCCAATTCTATATGATTAGTATAGAACGGTTACCACCTATAATAGGAATCAAAGATCCTTGAGGCTACATACACCAATTAGACGTCTACATTGATCCAGTGTACACACACACGTTTTTATGGATACAAAAACTATGTGTCTATGATCTCTTTATATAGAGAGATCATGACTTACAAAGGAAGTTAACATAAAGATATAAACAAGTAAATCTTTTAAACATTAAGAAATATCTTCTGTTATCTTTATCTTCTTAAGGAGATCTTCATCTTTTGATATCTTTGACCAAATCTTCCATAATTCTCCACCAGCTTGTAGAATTCCAATCTGCTAGATTTAGTCCTTATGTTTCATTCTTTTATTTATTTTGTCTCATCAAATCTAGAATCCCAACAATCTTCCCCTATTTAATGATGACAAAACAAACAAAGTCGTGTACGAACTTCATCATAAAGCCAAAGCTTCCCCTGAAGTTGAGATGTAATCATCTCCCTGAATGAAACAAAACTTCCCCTTAAGTAGATTTCCTTTGTACCATGCCACACCAAGGATCTATAAGTTCAAATCAGGCAACGCAAATAAAACACATAGCACTAGTTAACATCTTTTCCCACTTTTGGTCATACATCCAACAGAGGACATAATGAATACTAAAGCTAACTTTGATCTTGACCACTAAAAAGCCCATATACACCTTCAAATCAAGCCTTCTAACTCCTCAAATTACCCACCATTAAGCACAATAAGAAAAATAAACTTGAATAGTATAAACTCACACTAGCAGTAGTAATAATGACTAGCAGTAATAAAAACCTTCACCTCATTGTCACGTGTAAATGGTTAAACATTTTGTCAATAAGCTTCCTCTAAAACTTATATGTTAACCATTTCTTGAATCATCAAATTCTGTAGGCTCTATCGTAAGATTACTGATGAAGAGAAAAACTACAAGTAAACGAACTTTAATGTAGAAAGTAGAAATAACCCAAACTTGTGTCTTATATCTTTACTATCTACGGAGACTTCGAACTCTATAAATAAATATGTGAAATATAAGTAAAAAGATTCGCACTTCTTGAACAAAATCCTCATCTTCTATGAGACCTGAGGCACTAACATGTAACTCCTTATAGTGATAGCAAATGTGAGTATTGAGCACCATAAGTTTGTAGATCACACACCTTTGCAAGATTTGTCAAGTCTTCGTCACATTGTTTCTAAGCGCGAACAAGTTATCTTCAAAGTGTAGCACCCACTTTAAGATATGATAAGAACACGCATCCGAAAAACTTCACTTCAACCTTCTCAAATAGAGTAACAAACCAACCTCTTCCGTAATCAATTAATCTAGATATCAATAATAATCCTTTTAAATGTCTAAGAACATTTAAACCAAATCAATCTGTTAGATTCTCCTTAAACGAAGCATCTTGTTCAGATCGAGATCCAAATCCATGAACTATCTGATATCTGATAAAGCAAGTAGTAGTAATAATATTTCGGATAACACTAACAGTTTTAACTTAATTTTTTTTTTCACACTTTTAACTTTCCAAACGTGTGTGTTAACCGATATCGTACAAGGTTAGCAGCATTAAGTGAATATGATCAACACGAAGTAAAAATAAACAGTACTAGCCAATAGCAGTAGTAACTGCTTAAATCCACCAAGCAGTATTAATTGTTGAAACATATCACTGGCAGTACTAACTTTCTTCTGGCAGTACTAACTAGTTAATACTGGTAGTTATAATCTGAGCAATACTAAGTTGATTCATCAGTATTAACTTTGTAGAGGCCCTTAATTCCCAACAATCCTCCCCTAAACTTGTGATTCATCTTGTTAAACAACAAGTTTCTTTACTGTAAGCTTCTTGATCACCAAGAGGATTCTTCCAAACACCTTACTATCTTGGCATGTTTGCTATTATGTTGATTTTCTGTAAGAGCTCATCTGCCATATCAAAATATTAATCCATTCTCAGCTTGTTACATAACATTAAAGTTACAAGTGCTTTTGTCAGTGGATAATCCTTCTCAACCAGCATGTAAATATCATGTCCTCTTTCTATAAACACATGATGAACACCACATGTATCATATAACCACCATTTCAAAGGATCATGCATATATCTATGTAGCTTCCAGAGAGTATCATTGTCATCTGGTTCAAATAACCTTTTCAACTCTACCTAAAGTTCTCTTGCTTTGTCTTCAGTGGGTTCTGTTGTTTTGAATCTTTCCTTAACCAAATTTCAAAGCTTATCCAGATCATCTCTGTCAAATTTCTTCAACATATCATCAAAAGTCTGATAAGCTTCTGTATGTCCTCCAACTCTAATAATTTTCTAGTATTTTCTTGAGCCTTCAGAGTAAATCTCCCAGTCAATAATTAGATATTTAACCTATAAGGCTTCAACATAAACCTCTTATACTAGAATTACCATTATCATCTGATGTAGCTATTCTTGAGACAGTTCTTCTGCTTTTGGTTCTTCACCTATTTGCTCTTGAACTAAACCTGAAGCTTCTTCAGTCCTTTGTCTTTTAGCAGGTTCTTCTACAACATCTTGACCTGCTCTTTTTAGTCTTTGAACTTCCAACTCAGAATCCATAGGCATAAAGGATTGTACCTTTCTCATAGTAGCTTTAAAGATCTCTTTAACCTCCTCAAATGAAAGTGCTTTCAATTGCTTAAGAGTATAGCCTCCTTCTTGATTCTTGATGTAAGTAGACATGTACTCCTTTTGTTGAGAAGGAGTCATTGGCTTGTTCCTCTTAGCTTCAGCCCTTTGTTGAGCAAAGAACTTCTTTCTTTGATTGACCAGTTCAACAAATTTTCTTGGTAGATCTTCATCACTAACTTTTTCACCTACTTGTAATTGTTGAACAAAGTCTTTGTCAGCTGCAACTCTAGCCAAAATATCATCCCATTCATCATCAGTAAAGCCTTGAGCTGCTTGATGCACTTGAGCCATTCTTTGTCTTTCTGCTGCATCAAGTTCCTCTTATATTTTCATTGTGATTGGTGATATATAATTTGGTGTACAAACAAGAGGAATGACCAAAACTGCAAATGAACAAGGATTTCTCAGTGCTGTTTATGAAGGGAAAACTCATGAAGACCTTCATACTTGTATGTTTTTCCATTTCCTATCCCAGGAAGAACCCAAAAGGGTTACCAAAGCTCTAGGTGATTCAGCTTGGGTAGAAGCAATGCAAGAAGAGCTTCTACAGTTTAAGCTTCAAAAGGTTTGGGTTCTAGTGGATTTACCCTAGCAAAAAAAGGGCCATTGTACAAATGAGATTTTCAGAAATAAGAAAGATGTAAAGAAGGCAGTAGTCATCAGGATAAACGCAAGGCTAGTTGTCTTGGATATACTCAAGAAGAAGGCATAGATTATGATGAAGTTTTTGCCCCTGTAGCAAGAATTGAGGCAATAAGACTGTTCTTAGCTTATGCTTCCTTTATGGGATTTATGGTGTACCAAATGGATGTGAAAAGTGCTTTCATTTATGGTCAGATTGAAGAGGAGGTATATGTGTGTCAGCCTCCAGGGTTTGAAGATCTTGACTATCCTGACAAGGTTTACAAGGTGGTGAAAGCACTTTATGGTTTGCATCAAGCTCCAAGAGCCTGGTATGAGACCTTGGCCAAGTATTTATTAGACAATGGGTTTCATAGAGGAAAGATAGATCAGACCCTGTTTATCAAAAAGCAAAAAGGGGATATTTTGCTTGTACATGTCTATGTTGATGATATTATTTTTGGCTCTACAAAGAAAGAGTTATGCCTTGAATTTGAGAAACTAATGCATGACAAATTTTAGATGAGTTCTATGGGAGAACTCACCTTCTTCTTAGGTCTGCAAGTGAAGCAGAAAGCAGATGGAATATTTATCAGCCAGGATAAATATGTGACTGACATATTAAAGAAGTTTGGTTTTCAAGATGTCAAGACAGCTAGCACACCCATGGATACTGAAAAGCCCATGCTCAAGGATTCAGATGGTGATGATGTTGATGTCCATCTATACAGGTCAATGATTGGATCATTGATGTATCTTACATCATCCAGGCCAGATATTATGTTTGCAGTATGTGCATGTGCCAGATTTCAAGTCACACCTAAAGTTTCACACTCACATGCTGTAAAAAGGATTTTTAGATATCTAAAAGGCCAACCCAAATTAGGTCTCTGGTATCCTAGAGATTCTCCCTTTGATCTGGTGGCATATTCTGATAGTGACTATGTTGGAGCTAGCTTAGACAGGAAATCAACAACAAGAGGTTGTCAGTTCCTAGGATGCAGATTGAAATAATGGCAGTGCAAGAAGCAAACTGTGGTTGCCACCTCCTCTACTGAAGCTGAATATGTGGCTGCTGCTAGTTGCTGTGGACAAGTACTTTGGATTTAGAATCAAATGCTGGACTATGGGTATAATTTTATGCACACCATGATTAATATTGACAATAACAGTACTATATGTATTGTTAAGAATCCTGTTTGTCATACTAAAACAAAACACATTGAGATTAGATATCATTTTATAAGAGACTGCAATGATAAAAAGTTAATTCAAGTGGTTAAAATCCACACAGATAACAATTTTGCAGACTTACTTACAAAAGCTTTAGATGTTGGAAGGTTTCAATACTTGATTGCAAGTATTGGAATGCTAAATGCTTAATGTTTTTAATCTCTTTGTGTCTTTGTAATATTAAAGGATTAGCACTGTTAGTCTTGTCAATTGGTACTGCTAAGTATAATTAGTACTACTAGTTATTCTTAAGACTGCTTGTTAAAACTGTTAGTCATAATTAATATTGTCAAGAAGAAAATACTTTGGATTGTGTATTTTTTTTGGACTAACATTTGCAGGATAAGCAAATTAAGTACCTGATGTTGAATGCTTCACCTCTGAAGTATTGTTTGAGGAGAGGCTACTTATGTCAATATGCAGTAAGCATGGCTGGAAGGTCATGTAACATCAAACGTGTGTTAAAAAGAATCAAAAACATCTAGGCATGTCAAAAGAGGTTAGGACACCAAGATACCTCAGTCTAGTGGTCCCCCTGTAAAGGTTGGTGATGAGGTTGTCTAGAAGGAGTTGGTGACAGAATGGAAAGGGCTGCCACTACTACTTCTAGCTTAGAAGCAGAGCAGGATAGTGGTAACATCAATAGGACCCAATATATGATAACACTTAATGAGCCAAGCTCTTAGGGAACTGGTTCAGGTAGTGGTCCCAGGTGTTAAGTTACCATTTTGGGGTTGCAGATGCTCAAACTAGGTTTGAGGCTGCATCTAAATAGTCCAATGATCCACCTCTCTCAAGAGTTAACACACTTAGAAGTGGGGAGGACAATATGAAACTAATACAATTGATGGCACATTGTACAACTCTGTCTGAATTGGTGAGAAAAAGAATAGAGAGATTTTATGAGCTGAAAAACAGAAAGAGAGTTGTGTGATAAAAACAGAAAGAGTGAATTGGTGAGCAAAAAGAATTGAGAGATAACGTGAGCATAAAAACAGAGAAAGAGAGATTGTGAGAGTTAAAATTGGTGATGGAAATGCTTTTTGGATGAAATTGAGGTTAAAACTGCTATCTTAAAGTTAGTACTGCTGAGCATTACTTAGTACTGCTGAGCATTACTTAGTACTGATGGTCATGTTTTAGTACTGCTGGGCTTAAAGTTAGTACTGCTAGGCTAATATTAGTACTGCTGGGTGACCGTTAGTACTGCTTGAGCCATAACAGAATTTCCTTCACTCAATATAGCCGTTGCAAAATTTCTGCCAACTACTTCGTCTATAGGTTTGACTAATTGGAGAATTCATGATCTTTCTATAAATTCAAAAGATTTATTCAAAATAAGTACAAATCTTATTCAGTCGGTGCAATTAAAACCTTAAATACTCTCTCTTATCTCAATTACCTCTACCAAACACTCATACTACCATCCATGACCATATCCCAGAACCTTAATTAACTTTCTCCTCATCAAATGGCGAATTTAGAATTTTGCAACAAGGCACTAAATGGTTGCCTATATGAGAAGACTGAGGAAGTGTAAGGGTTAATCAAATCATTTGTTTTCTCACGGCAAAGTCACATCAAACTATGCACTCATGAATAGCACCAACCATTTATGCTTCTCTTATAGAACAATTTTGGCAAACTGCTGCTTTAAGTACAATTGAGGATGGAGTCATAGAAATCACTGCTACCGTTGATGGAAGAGTCAAGACTATCACTAAAGCATCCATTAGAAGACATCTCAAGCTTGACGATTCTGATGGTATTAGCACTCTCCCTACTGTAGAAACTTTTGAGCAACTTGCTCTTATTGGGTATGTAACCACTTCTGATAGCCTTACTTTTCAAAAGGGACACTTTTCCCCTTAGTGGAAATTCTTAATTCATACCATTCTCTACTATTTGAGTCCTAAGAAAACTGCTTGGGAGCAATTTAGTAGCAATATAGCTACTTGGTATTTGCTAAAATATACATCTTTTATAACCCGTAAAACACTATAAAATGGACTAAAAATACTAAAATGTACTTTATTATATTGCAAATATGTTTGTTTGGTATTTTTATGTCTTGCAGGTAAAAAGGATTGAAAACGGTGTAAAAACGAGATTTATCGGGCTCAATTTAGTCAAGTTTAATTATTTCTCAAAGCCAAGACAAAGTCGTGAAAGGACCCCGAGCATACCAATGGAAAGAGTGCGAGAAAACGAGTCCAGCGGTGCCCTCAGATCTAATTAGGCCAGCCCGTAACCCACTTAATGAGCTGGGCCAGCCCATTGTTAACTAAGCCCAACAAAACAAGACAAGCCAATTTAAAGCCCAATGTATAATCTGATTATATATTTTGGAGATGGTGATGTCAGAGTGACATCATTGTCACATGCAATGGAAATAAATCAATCTATATCACATGACTTCCTACTCAAAAGAAATTGGCAAGTAATGTTGTTACACATGGCGAGCAAGAGATATATCTCAATTTCATTGCAAATGCAGTAAAGAAATAATCAAATGAATGATAATAGCTGCGTACGATTAAAGCAAAATAAATGTCCACGTGTCACGATTTGATCGGCTGGATCTTCATTTCTGCATTTGGCCATCCGAAGTCACACGTTCGCAGCTCAATCATTGGCTGATGAATGATTCAATCATTGGGACGAATTTACAACATTACCCCCTCACTCATTATAAAATCCAACACGCTCCCCTCATTTAAGAAAGAGGAGGAATTAGATTTAGATTTTTTAAGATTTTTTTAGTTTTGTTTTAGCTTATTAGTATTTAGTTTAGCTTATTTTGTATTTCTGGCTTATTGTAAACGCTTATTGAGTGAGCTTATTAGGATATTACACAAGCTTATTGATGTTTAAATGAAGTTGTGGTTTTATGTTCAAGGTGCTTAATCTATTCTCTAGTTTCTTTTAGAAGCTTATCGAGGCTTAAGCTAGTCTTATAGCTTATTATCCGGATTAATTCTGAGCTTATTTTTTCTAGTGAAGTTTTAAATTAAGTAAGCTTTTCAAAAAAGGTTAGTCGATTTATAATTTTTCTTTCAAAAGTAAGTTTTAGTTAACTAGACTAAATAATAAGCTCTCATCTAGCTTATTCTTTATAAGCTTGTGGATCTTTTCAAAAGCTCTTCTTATTGAATAAAAAGCTTCTCAATAGTTTTTTTTAGATTTCAGAATAGCTTAAATGGTTTGAAGAATTTTCCGAGTAACTTAAATTGGTTGTATAAGCTTAGTAGCTTGTTTTGATTGATAGATTTTGTTTCATAGCGGCTTATTAATCTGATATGGCTTATTACTAATGTTAGGATTGCTTATTGTGTCGGTTAGAGCTTATTTAGTTTAAGTTTTCGTTTAATTTTTCTAAAACTAAAAAAAATAAAAAAAAAAAAAAAAAAAAAAAAAAAAAAATTTTTTGTTTTATTTTTTGTGAGAGAGAGATGATAGAGGTGTGTGTGAGTGAAAAGTGTGTGATAAAAAAAAAAAAAAAAAAAAAAAAAAATTAAGATAAAGAGATTTTTTAAAAAAAAGAGTATCTCTCTGGTTGTTATTTGATTTTAGTGTGCGTATTTGATTCGAGTTTGCAGTTAATAGTGAGATCTCAAACGGTGATAATTTGTTTTGGCTTATTAATATTCGATTTAGCTTATTCGTTATCTTAGAGTGTTTGAAATCGTTGTGTTTGCTCATTGCTTAATCGTTGTTCGGCTTAGTCGTTCATTAAATAAACTTTCTAGAGCTTATGATTTTCTATGGTTTATTTCGGGTGGTGTAATTAGTTTATACTGGTTTTTGGTTTTTTTTTTTTTTGGTTTTTTTTGTTTTTTTTAGTCTCCAAGATTGGTTAACATAAAAATATGTAAAGTTTCTCCGTTATGCTGGTTCTAAAAAATTTCTTATTCTTGTGGTTTAGTTCATAATACTCATTTTGAGCTTGCGTTTTTTTTAAATTGTATATTGGGCCTCATTTAGTTATAATTGTTTGGGCTTGCGAAAGCTTTGTTAGACCTGCGTTTGATTTGTTTGGGTTGTAGTATTATAACAGATAGTGGAATTGAGATAGTTATGTTTACTGTTTGACTTTAACATATTTTTTATATAATTTTAAATTTTTTGATACCGGTCAACTCACGAGGCGCGAAGCTTAAGGGTTTAGTAAGCTAGATAGAATTTAAATATTTTCTTTAGCTTACTAAATCGGGTGGTTTACGTTTAATTGCGGGTCTCCAATTCGGTTCCATTTTCTAATCCTTTTTCAATACTTAGAGTAGATTTATTTTTATCGTTCTATGATATTTTTGCTTATTTGATTTTTGCCATGCTTAGTGTAGATTTATTTTTGTCGTTAAATGCTATGTTTGTTAAATTGAATTTCGTTATGAGTAGTGAGTAGTTTACTTGTGTTTGCTAAGTGATTAGTGATTTGGAATTTAAGTGCGGGTTTAAAAATGTTCTAAAAAATTAATAGTCATTAAAAATTTTCCAATTTAAATATCGTCATTTAATTACTTGTCATTTATTTTTAAGCATTTTATTTTACTTGTCATTTAATTTCTTGAACCTAAGCCCGCACTTGATGAACATTTCACGTCACTTAGCAAGCATATTAGTCATTTACATTTTTAGATCATTTTTAGTATAATCTTGTAGTTTTAAATCTTAGAATTAATATTAGTTTAATTTTTAGTATAAAAATAGTTTAAAACCAAAAGTTTAGCTTCTCTTTTATATGTTTTCTCTTTTAGTAGATTTAGAAAACCAAATCCAAAACTTCTATGACATTCAAGCTCGATTCCCAATATTCCCTTGAATTTCCATTCACCTTTCGCCGAGGAAACGACCCGGCAGGTTTTTGATAATTGCTTTGGTTAAAAGCGTTTATCTAGAACCCAACGGAAATACTATACTATACTATTATTGATTATCTTCCTTATTATTACGTATTTAT